>CAUYQU010074642.1:0-10281 GCA_963574635.1 Cheracebus regulus
CCCTCCGCCCACCTCAGCCTGCCCCACGGGGTCCCCTCCTCCGCCCACCTCAGCCTGCCCCTCGGGGTCCACCCCTCCGCCTACCGCAGCCTGCCCCACGGGGTCCCCCCGACCCCCCACCACCCACGCCCCCCCGGGGTCCCCCCTCCCCCCACCTCAGCTGGCCCCCGGGGGTCCCCCCTCCGCCCACCTCAGCCTGCCCCACGGGGTCCCCTCCTCCGCCCACCTCAGCCTGCCCCACGGGGTCCCCTCCTCCGCTCACCTCAGCCTGCCCCATGGGGTCCCCTCCTCTGCCCACCTCAGCGTGCCCCACGGTCCACCTCTGCCAGCTCACCGCTGCCCGAGAATGCCCCCCAGCCCACTTTTATTTCCGTCTCTGCTTCCTTCGTCTGTTCCCTCAGCTGCTTCTGTTCTAAAGACCCTCCTGCCATAGCTGCTGACTCCAGAGCAGCTGCTGCTAAGCTCAGAAGACAGTCCCGGGAGAAGCGTCTCTTCATTCCCCGTAGGAATGCCAAGACTGGCTCTGGACGGCTGGGGCTTCCGGGGTCAGCCCAGGAGACGGCCAGGCCAGGCGAAGCCAGGCCCGCAGTGCTAGGGGGCCCTGCCGGCGTTGAGGGGCTCCTGGCCCCCCTGCGGCGGCTGCAGCTCTCCCAGGGCAGACGCAGGAGGATGCCCACATGCCGTGAACTAGAGCTAATTAAACAGACCTGCCGCCGGGAGGAAGGGTGGTCCTGGGGGACGGGCCTGGGGTCACAGGCGGGCTCGGCCCCTCTGCAAGGGCGTCTGGGCCTCAGCTATCTCATTATCTGTAAATGCGAGAGCTTGGACCTGCAGTTATTTTCAGTTTTCTGTCTAACATTCCAAGATTTTGTTGTTAACATGATTAAATCAATTTGGTTATTAAGCTAGGTGCTGAGCTGTAATTAATTATTTCAACAAAAGAAGTAACACAATGGATTTTCTGCTGCTTGTTAAACTAAATCATAAGGTTAAAAAAATTAAACTATAGATGTGACTCCCCAAGGCTCTCCCCAGATGCCAAGTGCAGCCCTTGGCAGGGATGCCTGCCCCACCCCTGGTGTTTAGAGTCCTTAGGGCCCTGAGCTCACAGTCGGGGTGTCTGTCCCAGCCTCCGAGCTCTGCAAACAGTCCACACCCCAACATGCCACACACTCCCATGGCACACACTCCCATGCCACAGATTCCCATGCCACACACCCCCATGGCTTATGTTTCATGTGTGTTCTTGAAAGAGCCTGGGTTTTGTAAACACGCTGCTGACTTTTGTACTAAAAACATGAACAGGTGACGGCAGCCACCACACGCCGCCGTCTTGTCTGTGCCTCCATGGCTTGGCTCTTCCCACCCCAGGGTCTGTGGGGTCAGGGCCTGCCATCTCTTCCTCAGTTGGAGTGAATTTGGGTCTGACTGGGGGCTTCAGCCATTGTCAGATGTGACAAACAGGCCCTCCCTGGAGACCGCGTTTCCAGGAAGCCCCTGCTCCTCGGGCTCCACCGCAGTAACCTGCGCAGGTGTGGGGCCATCGAGGCACGGCCATCACACCGCGGCAGGTGGTGGGCCCTCAGGAGGTTTTCTGAAGGTCACCAACCCTTCGGGGTTGGACAAGCAGAAGCCTTTTGCATCCCCACCAGGCCCCTTGCCCGGGTGGCCCCAGGCAGCCTCCACCCTCAGGCACACGGTCCTGATTCTGTTCACAGCTTCTGTTTTCCTGGCTTCTTTCCCCATGTTGACAAGATTTCCATCTCGCTGTTGGTCTTGTCAGTGTAGGAAGAGTCCGATCCACTGCTCTGAGGAAGCCTCTCGACTCCAAGGTGTGCCAGAAGTCAAGGGCAGCCTCTTCCCTAGGAGACACGTGCCCACACGCACATGCAGGCACCACGCAGAGTCCAGGGCTGTCGGCGGCTGCTTCTGCACCGTCCAGGTGGCTGGTCCGGAGTTAACCATCGCAGTAGCCCTGTGGAAACACGGGGGCGCTGTGTGGCCTCCATGGAAACATTGGGGAGCTATGTGGCCTCTGTGGAAACGTGTGAGAGCTGTGTGGCCTCCGTGGAAACAGGGGAGCTGTGTGGCCTCTGTGGCATGGCAGCCCTCGCTTGCCCTGTGCTAACTGTCTGCTTCCTGTGTGCCGTTTTCCTACTAGAATTCTCTGGTGGTTGAGATCCCACCGTTTCGGAATCAGAGGATAACCAGCCCCGTCCACGTCAGTTTCTACGTCTGCAACGGGAAGAGGAAGCGAAGCCAGTACCAGCGCTTCACCTACCTCCCAGCCAACGGTAACGCCGTCTTTCTAACCTTAAGCAGTGAAAATGAGCATGTGGGTTGCTTTTTCTAAAGACACAGAAACAGATGACGTCGTCATGTTGCACATGTAACTGCGTGATGTCCCGTTAGTGAGACTGAGTCATCGATTCTCTCCAAAGGAAAGGACAAGGAAAGCTTCGGATGCATTTTCCTTGATTCCTGTTGCGAGGAGTGGGGGGCAGTGCTGCATACTCAGATAGTCACGGTTATTGTGCTTCTTGGCGAATGTGTAACAGCCAAGGGGAGAACATGGCTTTTCTGCTCTCTAAACCCAGGAGGTCCTGGTGTGCAGTCGTGTACTAAAGCTGCTTCAGGTGAAAGGCAAATGTGCATAGCTATTTGGCAGGCGCCTTTAGGAATAAACCTTGCTTTTCAGCCTGTGGTCCTGAGGTGGTCTTTAAGGTGAGCGAGCTTTGTGCTGGGCAGATGTCCCCAAGACACTTCTCCAGGGGAAGTTTCATCTCCTGGGACCATGGGCATCCGGGCTGGTGCACCCGCCTGCCCCTTACCCATCGTGGGAATGGCTCCTTTTCACTCAAAAAACAAATCAGCTTACCTTTTTAACCTTTCGGGTGTTTTCTTAAAGGAAATACCATTGAGTGTGTGCTTTCAGTCCCTGAACCAGTAGCAGTGAGAGGTGTTGGGCTTCCTTTGTGGGTTCAGGCCACTCCTCCCAGCTTGGAGAGGACAGGGTTAGCTTTCATCCTGAGTTTTGCTGTGTTTTGGGTAAGCTTAGCTAATGTCAACAGTCTTTTTATATTGCTTTTTTCTAAAAACTCCAGAGATTCCTATCATCTGAGAGGGAAACCACGTGCTGAGAGCTAATTACAAAAACAGCCACATTCTCTGAGTGAAATCTGGGTGTTTCCAAAGGTTTCCGTTTTCTCTGAACGTAAATGGCATTTGTAATAGACCAGATCCTAGGAAAGCCCTCCAATCCCCACGTTGACGCGAAACTGCCGGCACTCCCCGTTTCATCAGGCAAGCTGTAGAAATACCTCTCAAGGTGTGGATAGTGAGATCGCTGTAAAGTCACTGCACCCCGAGAGCTTATGTGAGACAGAGCTGTAGGGGGGTGACAGGCAGCCCCAGCCCAGCCCACACGGGGAAGGGCCTCGTGCTCTGTGACCCCTGGGATTTACGTGGTCTGCGCCGCCCACACCTCGTGAGCCTGATGTGTCCTCGGAACAAGGTACAATGTATCTTACAGAAGAAAATACTGTATCTTTTTCTGAAAATGTAATGATTGTGTTCTAATTATACTTCAAGCATGGTTGACCAGAAATCGAACGTCTTAAAGAAAACCTGGGCCTCATAAACAAGGCTTGCTTTCCAGAGCAGCGCATTCATTTTTTCTTATGTGCTGGGCACGTGGCGGCCCTACTGTGGGTTTGCACGGCACTGAGTTTAGCACACATCACTCGTCCCAGAGGCAGAAGGGGTCTGTGCAGGGAGCTTGCCAGCCCTTCACAGGCAGGAGTGGAGCCCCCAGGACCGTGGCCACAGCATGAAGTTGGCGAGGCTGACCTGCTCCTGCCCCTCCTGTCCACACCCCAGCCCGCAGCCGGCCGTCCAGTCCACACCCCAGCCCGCAGCCGGCCGTCCAGTCCACACCCCAGCCCGCAGCCGGCCGTCCAGTCCACACCCCAGCCCGCAGCCGGCCGGCCGGTCCTACCAGCCATGTTCCCGCCTCGGCCAGCCCCAGCACCCCTCTCGGCTCCGTGCCCGGTGTGGACGTCTCTCCTGGATGCGGCCTGGTGCCCAGCAGCGCCCTCTGGCCCCAGCATGGCCCATCGCAGGCCGGGTTCCCCAGGCTGCCCCAGGCACCGGCCTTCACCCATCCTCCCTGGTCTCTCCTTTCCTGGAGGAGCACCATGGCCTCCGGGTGACCCTCCAGGTCCCCACGAGCACACTGACTGGCCCCACCAGCCCACAGGGGCTCCTGGCTCCCTGTCACCCCCCTGCTCCTGGGGGCTGTGACTGAAGCCTGCACCACAGACTGTGATTCCCTCAGGCAGAACCCCGGGCTGCTGCCTGCTGGGGAGAACCCCCGGTGTGGACTCCGTGCCTGCCTTGAGGCTGCTGTCAGTCAGTGTGGCTTTTAAATAAATAAACGAATGAGCAGAAAGCAGCACCTAGGCATCCGTTTCCGTCCGCGTCCCGCGCACTTCCTGCCCTGCGACCTGGCTGCATCTGAGACGCCGAGGCCACTCCAGGGCCTGCGTCCTCTGCTCATGCGTCTGTGGCTCGGGGTCCGGCTCGGGCAGTTGGCAGCTCTCCTTCCACAGACCCTGGAGGTGTAGGCAGGACGTGTCGGGGGTGGAGGGCAGCTGGCCAGCAGGCACCAGCCTGACTCGAAGCTGCTCCTGGTTTGCTTTGTCCCCTACACGTCACCGTGGGATCCTTATCACTCCAGTCTCTGCTGTGTCAAGCTCCAGGCCCGAGTACCCTGGGGTTGTGGCAGCCAGGGCGGGCTCTTAGGGGCATGAAGTGTGCTGTGTGGAAATACACAAGTGGACAGAAACGAACCACGTAACCTCCAGCTGTGGGATTCATTTCGCATACGGTTTGTGGAATCAAGTCTCATTTGAGGTTTTCCTCCAGAATTGCTGTCCCCACAGGCAGGCCCCCTCCAAGGGCTCCAGGGCATTTGGAATCCAAGTGCCCGAAGGGGGTGCAGTGCTTGTGGGGGTCAGGGGGCACGCCTCGGCCGCCCACCGCCGGCACTCCTCATCTCAGTGCTGAAGATGTCCTCGGATGATTCGGCGGAAGATGAGCCCAGAGGCAGCCCCTGTCCCCAAGCCCCTGTCCGTCCTCACGAGGGCTCGTCTCTCCTCTCAAGTCAGCGCGTCGCCGGGGTCACCCTCTGGGAATCGTCTGAGTGCAGAGGGCTGATGGTCTCTGATGGGGCCCAGAGGGTCAGGTTGGTTCCCTTTACCTCCTAGGGGGGCAAGCGTTAAATGGGGAAAGGTTCCCAAAAGAACGTTTGAGCAAGAGCAGCAAAGCTCTCTGAGAGCCCTGTAGGCCGCCCCTCCTGGCACTGTGGGAGGAAAGCAAACGTGGCACACAGTGAGAGAGTCTCAGACACACACGTGCCACGCAGAGGGGCTTCCTGGAGCGGCTGGCTTATCACTGCTTTTGTTTAACTACACCTGAATTTAATCTTCCGGAGGTGCGTCATGACGGCTTGGGATGCCCGGGTGCCAGGAATGTCCGAAGTTCTGAGAGGTTATTCCAGCGTATCAGTTAGCATTAATGCCTAGAGCGGGGGGACCCTGCCCAGGCCTGGTTAGAAGGCAGCGTCCGCGTGGCCTGGAGCGTGCATGAGGGGCTGCGTGTGTGTCCCCAGATACGAGCAGGCAGGGCTGGGTATCTGCCTGTGGTGGGCCACAGACACTTTGGAAAAAGAAAACCAAGTCACAAACTCAAAATTACCTACCAACGTTAGTATTTGTTTGCAGGAGAAAATAAAACATGGCAGATCACTGGGTCTTGGAGACTTGAGTCTTCTCGTCTCACGTCTTCTTGTTTTCGTCAGTTTCCTGGAAATGCTTCCAGGGCCTCTGCGCCACGCCCTCCAGGGCCTCTGCGCCACGCCCTCCAGGGAGCTCTTCCCCGTCAGTGCTGTGCGAGGAGAAGCTGCTCCTGGCCCCTGCTCCCCGTGGGAGCACACACACCCCTGCCTCTGTTGGGATCCCTTCCGTGGCCAGAGTCTCCTTCCTCAGGGGACGTGTGGCCCAGCCGAGGGTCCTCTGGTGACAGGGAGTGGCTGCTATGATCAAACCCTCCGTGACCCAAAATCGGGAGCAGCTCTGACCATGGAGTGTGACGTCCAGGGTGCGAAGTCATCAGGGTAGATCTGCCTTGGATCTGAGGGGTCCCTTGCTGGGGGTGGGCTCCAAGCCCAGATAGGAGCCAGCTGAAGACTCAAACGCCACGAAGAGGGGGGACTCCCTTCCTTCCCCAGCTCCTCCCCAGCCCTCCACTGGCCCTGCCACGGCGACCTGGACCTGAGAGTCTGTTTCTTCTCAAGGGTAGAAGGGGGCTAGATTCCATTACTTTCCTGTTTGCAGTGGATTATTAAATGGAGAAGTGACCGTGGCATTGGAGAGGTGTTGGTAGAGAGGTTCCAGTGCTACAGAAGGAGCCGGGGTCCTGTGGCCTTGGGTCCACCCAGCGATCGTCATGAAGAGAGCTGCTTGGGCGTGAGCTGGGGCGGGGGCAGCTGTGAAACGCAGGTCCTATGCACATAGCCCACCACCCACGGTCGACAGCTGGGGGCTTATCTCCGCCTGCGCGTCCCAAGCAGTAGACCCAGTCTGTTGGGGAGCCCCCTCCAGATAGTGCGTCCCAGGCCCCCAGTAAGCTCAGCTGGGGTTGTGCGGGCCGAGGGCTCCAGAACCCTGTGAGGGATCCACTCAGTTGCCGACAGAGCCACAGACTCGCAGCCGTGGCTGCCCGCCCTCCACACCCTCCTCCTCAGCTGGCAGCCTCCCCTTCTCAGGAGCTTTCCTTTCCGCCTTTTCCCTGGATTTTTGGGCTCACGCCGTCCGAGTCCACTGCACGTAAAGCTTGATCCCGAGACAGTGACGTTCATGAGGTCTCTGCAGATGCTCAGCAGCCCCCAATCGCCCTTTCGCTGTCGTTGGCCAAAAGCACAGCCTGGGGAGCTGTGAACACCCGTGGCCTCTTCCCTCCCCACCCCACCCCCGGTGCACTTGGAGGCACCCTGGGGCTGGCCTGAGCTGGGCTGTCACTGCAAAGTGAACCCGCCTGCCTCAGACCCGCACCCAGCCATGGCTCCCACGTTCCATCATCTTAGCGATAAGGAGGCGGGGCCCTGAGCGCCTGTCGAGCCCCCGGTATGCTGGCAGCGGCAGGGGGGTGCTGCCCTGGCATCTTCCCAGAACGGCTGCGCTCTGCCTCCGGGTCTCCCCCACCCCTGTCTTGTTCCCTGAATAAAGTCGCTCACATTCCGATCCCGCCACCTTGGCGGCCGCGCCCAGCTCCTGGCCTCGCAGCACCCTGGTTTTCAGCCTCAAGAGACTCCACATGTCAGCCAGGCTGCGGGCGCCTCGATGCACCAGGGCCTGGGCACAGGTTCTCAAAACAGATTCTCCTGGCAGCCCTCGTGCACCCTCCAAGGGCCTGAAACGCAGACGCCCCGTGCTTCGTGCCTCCCTGCACAGGAACCAGGGCGGCCTCCGCTTTCTGCAGCTCATGGGGGTCAAGTGGGACCCCCCACGCTGATGTTTCAGCCCAGCTCTGCCCCAGCTTAGAAGTCCAACCTGATTTCAAACAGAGCGGGTGACACGGACCTCTCCAGCGGACGGTGTGGCCTCTCCCGTGCTCCAGGTGGTCGCAGGGGCGAGCATTCCAGAAGTGCGGCCGCCGATGACGTCTGTGGCTGGAGAGGAGCTGGCCCCACCCTCAAGTGGCGGCCTGTGGGCACCTCGTCCCGGTTCTACCGAAAGCCTCATGGCCCCCAGGGAGGCAGCTTCTATCACATGTCTGTTTTTGCCGTTTCCCTCACTCCTCCAGACAGAAAGTGAGGGAAGGGTAATCGGATGCTCACTGCTGACGCTGTAACCGTGAGGGCAAGGAATTTCCCTCTTACCTGCTGTAGGGTGCGAGCCCGCCAGGCCTCCCAGGAGACCTCCCCAAACATCAGAAGAAGGGCTCCAATGAAAAGGGGGACCAGAGATGCTCTCACCCAGAACCCCCACCAGCGAGATGCCAGGCATCCTGACCACCAACACTCAGGCCCTGTGTGTCCTCGGAGCCTGTTCTAAGGCGGGAGGGATTTGGGGTGGAAGATTGCTTCTGCAGAAATCAGAGTGAGGGGAGTACATTAGGGAACCAGGCTGGTGTGAAGGAGCCCCCTGAGGCTGGGTCAGCCCGGCTCCTGCAGGAGGGGGTGGGGCTGGGAGCCTGAGGCAGGATGAGGGGGTGGGAAGGGGTTTGTTTAGAAATCTAAGGGCCCTGGGCCACCAAAAACAGGGAGGTGTGAGTCAGTGGGGAGGCTGGGCGCCAGAGAGCCTGGGATCCGGGACATGCGTGGGGCACGAGGAGCACTCTGAGCTTGGCGACGCCAGCCGCGCGCTTGGGAGGGACCCGCCTGTCTGCAGAGCTGCTCCCAGCCAGCGTCTGCTGTGCGTCTGCTGCCCCACCGTGGCCCCGTGATTCCAGTGGCATGGTGAAGCCTGGCTCCGCAGCTGCCTAGGAGCGTGAGTCACGCGCCCCACAGAACGTGGAGGGTAGCCCCGGCGATGACGGGCGAAAGCCAACCAATGTGTGTTTTGGCTTGTGCTCTGTGGGAGCGTCCTCTGCCGTGAGCCTGATTGGGCAACAGACCCCGCCTTTCCGCACCCGGGAGCGGCACGGCATGCCACACCTGCGGCTGTGGGCGCCCCGCAGCCCTGAGCCCCCTCGTGCTTCCCCGTGCCGCCATGTGCTCCTGGCCCCGTTGCTGCCACCCGAGACCCCCATTAAGTCACTGAGCCCTGTCCCTGTTTTCACTTCTGTGTGTGGAAGACTGCCGAGCCCCACCCCAGGACGGGTGTGAGGGCAAAGTAAGATCATGAGCAGAAGCACTCGGGCCTGTCCTGGGCACCCCACCGGGGCCAGCCACAGGCTCAGCAGCCACGGAGCTGCGGTTTCAGCCTGGAGGTCTGTGGCATGCGTGATTGGGATACTCACCCTACTCACATGGCTGTGACTCCGGAAGATCATACCTTCCTGGAAACCGTGGCGCACGCTTCAGCAGAACGCCAGTGAGGAGTGGGAGAGCGCGCACGGCTTCCCAGAGGCCGAGCAGATGCAGTTGGAAAAACCCCTCGCCGTCTCCCACGTCAGGTGGGGCCTGGTTGGGGCAGTTTCACCGCCACCCCCCCACCCCCTGCAATGGGCTGAGGACAGGGCGTCCACAGCCCCATCCCCATCCGCCACTTTCCTTCTTTCACTGTTTACAAAAAGCCGTGCCCTGGAGCCGTCATTCCTGGTTGTTTATGTTGATGGCAACACTTGGACTTCATTGTCGTGCAGAGAACAGAAGACAGTCTGATCTTTGTTTTCCAGGGGTTTAGACTTTGAACAAAACCTCTTTTGTCCAGCACTGCAGCGCGTACCTGGTAGAGTAATTCAAGCTAAACACTTGAGGTTTCTAAAAATGCAGGCCTGGGGAGAAGGGAAGTGTCCTGGGGTAATTCCTTGCTGTGAGCGGCACCTGCAGCCTGCGGCCAGCTCGGCGTTAGATCCCAGCCTGGTGCCACCTGGGGCCAGCTGTAACTAGACGAGGAAGGCGCCTCAGTCTTCGGGGTTTCCGCGGCAGAGCGCCGCCGGCCGGGCGCCTTGTAACCAGCAGATGTTGACTTCTCACAGCTCTGGAGGCTGGAAGTCTGAGTTGGGGCTGGGACACTTGGGTTCTGGTGAGGACCCATCCAGGTTGAGACAGCCAGATTCCCACCCACCGTATCCTCACGTGGCGTGGCAGGAGATTTGTGTCTTCCTCCTCATGGGACACCAGGCGTGGGGTCAGGGCCATGCCCTGATGACATCCTTTAACCCCAGCTGTCTCCCGCAACCCCATCTTCAAGTAGAGCCAACCCGACGGGGGTTAGGGCTTCAACACGAGGTGGAATGGACAGGATTCCATCCGTAGCAGCGACCCCACTTGTCTAAAGCTGAAGGGCTGGGCCTCCGTCTGTCCCCTGCCTGCCCGTCCCCAGACCCCCACCTGCCCACCCCCAGCCCCCCCTACCTGCCCACCCCCAGACCCACCTGCCCACCCCCAGCCCCCCCTACCTGCCCACCCCCAGACCCACCTGCCCACCCCCAGCCCCCCCTACCTGCCCACCCCCAGCCCCCCCTACCTGCCCACCCCCAGGCCCCCCACCTGCCCACCCCCAGCCCCCCCTACCTGCCCACCCCCAGCCCCCCCTGCCCACCCCCAGCCCCCCC
>CAUYQU010074643.1:0-20303 GCA_963574635.1 Cheracebus regulus
ATTGGTTGTTAAGAAGCTATGGTTGCAGCACCTTGTTTGCATACTGGGCTCTTTAAGAGAAGACCAGGCTGTGCGAGCAAGGGAGAAGGGAACATGCCCGAGCATGTCTGAGCTTGCTCGGGGCTTGTAAAAGGGAAAAAAAGGCGGGGGGTGGGGTGGGGGTGCATCCGAGCTCCCAGCAAGGCAACTGGCCTTACACCAGGTTCATCTATGTCCCTACAAAGGACATGAACTCATCGTTTTTGGTGGCTGCATAATATTCCATGGTGTATATGTGCCACATTTTCCCTGTCCAGTCTATCATCAGTGGGCATTTGGGTTGGCTCCAGGTCTTTGCTATTGTAAACTGTGCATTTTTATCATCCCCACCACTCATATTGCTAGGTCATATGGTAAAGGTATGTTTAACTGTGTAGAAAACTGCCAAACTGCTTTCCAAAGTGTTTGTAAAATTTTGCATTCCCACCAGCAATGTATGGATTTCCACTTCCTCCACATTCTCAGCATGTAGTACATGATATTAACAGTTTATTTGTTTTAAAATTTAGCCATTCTAATGCAACAGCCATTATAAGAAGATAGTATTTCATGTGGTTTCAATTTGCCTTTTTCTTTTTTTTCTTTTCTTCCTTTTTTTCTTTTTTTGAGATGGAGTCTTGCTCTGTTGCCAGGCTGGAGTGCAATGGTGTGATCTTGGCTCACTGCAACCTCCACCTCCAGGGTTCAATACATTCTCCTGCCTCAGCCTCTCAAGTAGCTGGGACTATAGGCATGTGCCCCCACACCCAGCTAATTTTTTTATTTTTAGTAGAGACAGGGTTTCATCATGTTGGCCAGAAGGTCCTGAACTCTTGACCTCATGATCTGCCTGCCTCGACCTCCCAAAGTCCTGGAATTACAGGCATGAGCCACTGGCCCAGCCTAATTTGACTTTTACTGATGTCTAATGGCTTTGAGAATCCTTTCACAAGCTTATTTGTCATACATTTTTCTTCTTTGGGGAAGTTTTTGTTCAACTATTTTGCCAAGTTTAAAATACGGTTGTTTGTCTTTGGTCAAAATGTTTTCTGTCAGTTTTTCATTTTATCAATTTTTTCCTTTCATAAATCATGCTGTGACGTCATATCTAAAACTCTTTGCCTAAATCAGGGTCACAAAGGTTTTCTCCTATAAGTTTATAGTTTTAGGTTTTAAATGTAGGTCTGTAACCCATTTTGAATTTTTATAGATGGTGTGAGATATCGTTGAAAATTCTTTTCTTTGCATATAGACACCTGATAATTCAGCCCTATGTATTGAAAAGACTATCTTTTCTCCATGAAATTGCCTTTGCATCTCTAAAAAAAATCCATTGATAGCATATTTGTTGTTCTATTTCTGGACTTACAATTCTGTTCCATCAATCTGTGTGTCTGTCTGCCCTTTGCCTGTATTATCCTGTCTTGATTACAAGACTTTTAGTGAAATCCGTGGTGGTAGTCCTCTAACTTTATTCTTCTTTTTCAAAATGCTTTGGCCATTGTAGCTGTGTGCCTTTTATGTAAAATTTAGAATTATAATTGAATCTTTAGAATTATAATTGAATCTGATCCATATACAGTAGGATTTTTTAATGAATATGTGTGTATCTTAATCCAGAAGCCAATGAACTTTGAGAAAAAGGGGTGCCAAGGTTCCAATCCCTTTGATTATTACAAATCAGGAAAGAGGCACAAAGAAGAATGTATGTTGACCAAGTGCCAACTTCACTATCTGTGTATGAGATTTGTTAAACAATAGGTTGGAAGAAATAAATGTTGTTGATTAGCAAAAGGACACAGGTTTAGGGGTTAGACAAATCCAGCTTTCAGTTCCAGGTTGGCTATTTGTTAGCACTGTGACATAGGCTAAATTACTTACATTTTGTTATCATTGGTTTCCTCGTTAATAAATGGAATAATAAAATCAACTTTATAGAGTTCTGAATGGGTGTCAAATAATATAACCTTCATGAGCCATATAACTCATAACTGGCACATAGTAGGCATTCAGTTATTGTTATTGTTATTTTGTAAAATATATTTTATAATTTATATTATTATCAGGGTTCATGTATAATAACAGCCCCTTTGAGAATGTGCCAGTAAAGAACTAACTAGTTTGCTAGACCATAATCACCAGACTGAAGGGAGTTCCCAATACCACTCCATAACAATCACTGGCTCAGGTAGATTAGATAGCTTTGAATTCTCATGGGGTAAAGACAGATAACATCATATTAATTAAGCAGTTTTCAAAAACAGCAGCCTTCATTATCTAAAATTTAAAATCAAATCAGAACTACTTAATAAGCATGCATCATCTCATCCTTGAATCTTAATTTTGATTCTCTATATAAGCATCTTTTTCAAAGTAGTAGAGCCTCTCTAGAGGAGTAGTTCTCCATCTGCCACAGGAAATAGAACTGAGAGTCTATAGCAACAACACAGAAATTATTTTTAGCACTTTCAAGTCTGTCTCCACTTTTTGACTCATTTTCTTACACTTTCTTAAGGCGACTAAGTGTCATTTGTTTTGTCTTCTGTCTACTGTTTTAGTGCCCGCCCAAGTGACTGACTTGCATGTGGCCAACCAAGGGATGACCAGTAGTCTGTTTACAAACTGGACCCAGGCGCAGGGAGACGCAGATTTTTACCAAGTCTTACTGATCCATGAAAATGTGGTCATTAAAAACGAAAGCATCTCCAGCGAGACCAGCAGATACAGCTTCCACTCTCTCAAGTCCGGCAGCCTGTACTCCGTGGTGGTAACAACAGTGAGTGGAGGGATCTCTTCCCGGCAAGTGGTGGTGGAGGGAAGAACAGGTAAGAAGTAGAGCTGTGTGTCTGTGACTTACCAAGATCTGAAAACATGAGGCCCCTAATCGGAATATTATAGAAACATTCTAAAATCAGACTCATCCCTGGCCTTCCTAAAAGCTAAGTTTCAGTGCCACTCAGAAGGTATATGGAATGGAAATTGGGAGATGGGTGATGGCAAGAGAGAATAAATTCTGAATTTTTTAACATCTCCAATAAACATGTCAGAACTCCTCACTTGATGCCTAGGCTTATCCCCTTATTCAGCTGATTTCCTTTGACATACTTATGTCCCAGTTAAGGTGAATAAGTAATGAGATAAAAAAAACAAAACAAACCTCGCAAAGAAAAGAGCTTTTACTCTTTTCTCAGTTTTCAAGGCATAAAAAGAAAATGATCTCTAATTAATATGGTCAGAAGTGGAGTTGGTCTAATTTTCAGGTCTCATATATTTTCATAAGCAACATTAATAAGTACCTAATACAATATGCCATCTAAACAATTTTTTTTAACCCTAAGATCTCCCTGTTAGAAAGCTAAGTAAACAAATAAGTGTCATTATGGTCATGTGTGTCAGGGAGCCATCGCACCGAAGGAGATAGAATTTTCTACATAATAAAATAAAAGAACATAAAAATTAACATATATGATACATAAAATTTATGTTCCAGTTTCTTAGAAAAAAAATTACATAAGCCCAATAGATCCTCTGATAATTATTAGTGACCTTGCCTACTTAATTTTATATAATTATTGTAAGTTGAATTTCAGGCATATCTTTCATCCTCAACACTCAGATTCTGAATATCAGCTACAGACATCATAGATGCATCTCTTTCCAAAATCATGAATCTCACCTACTTAATGAACCGAGAGGACATTAACTTCATTAACTCTCCCAGAAGAACAATGAAGTTACTGAGAAGCTGTTTCGTAGTCTGGTAGAAATTCACTGGTGTACGCCCATTTCCCTCATTCTATGACAGCTGACACTGTCACCTGCATCTTCCTTCCTGATACTTTCTTTCCTTTCCTTTAATGGTTCTTGGCACCATCCATTGGTGTAGCATACCTGGGGGGAGGAGGCTGGAAATCAGGAGGCCTAGGTTTTGGTCCTAGCTCTGCCATTGACATATTTCCCTAAGCTTCTGTGTTTTAATCCATGCACAATAATTCACCCCTACCCTGGGTGTTAAAGTAGGGAAGGAGAAATAATAAGAAAGCTGAGGAAAGGAGTGGAGGAGGACCTTGCGTTCATTTCCCAGTGATTTGCAGTTGTATCAATCACATTAAACTGATTTAATTCATGCTTAGACACATATAATGTCAGTGTTCATGACTGGATGCCTCGATTGGTTGATCCTTTTCCAAGCAGCAATTCAGGGATCCAGTCTTCTACTGTCGGTGGCTCTTGTTTGCTGTAGGTCCTCAGAACGCTCCTCTTTTCTCTAGAGAATGAGGGTCAGGAAGGGGTACAGATCATCAGACTTGGGAGTAGACATTTCACTTCCACCCGCATTCCACTGGCCAGAATTCAGTTACATGGCTACATCTAACCACCTGGGAGCCTGAGAAATGTAGTCTAGCTGTGAAATTCTTGGTGAACTATATTCTGCCACGCAGGTTGATTCTCATTTTAAATACCACAAAGATTGTCCAACTTGTTGTAAGCTACTAAAATAGTCTGTGCTATCTCTTGAAATAACTGGACACTTTAAATAAGTGGGACATATAATTATATATTTGCACCTATATTTTAATTAGAATAAAGGTACAAGTATTTGACCCATGTTATATGATAGAAGCATTCAAAAAAGAGACAAGAAATTCTTTAAAGAATGGTCATCAACGTTTGAGAGAACCAAATATGAATAAATATGAGCATGAGTTATTTTACTCAAACATATAAGAAGTGCACATTATCATGATCGAGGAGGAAAATGGGAGACTCCTGTTCAAAGAAGCACAGTAACAGGATTTTGAAAGGTGCCTCTTTCAGTAAATTTTGTGCTCAGTCAGTTGTGAAGAAGTCAGTAGCTAAGGCCTTGATAATCCTTATCATCTCCTCAAATTCCTGAAACAGTGGTCAATATTGACATAATTTTGAAAGATATTCTTATATTTCACCTGTTTCCGTAGAGTTGAAACTTGTAAATAAACCCTCCTAGCCCAGACAAGATGGCAAAATATTTAAAATTAAAGATATTAGATACACTTAATGAATCTAATTCTAATCTGAGAAAATGCTCATCCTAAAGGAAAAACTAATTTTGTGTCTATTTTTTCTTAAACATGTGAATCATATTTCTGGCAAAACTTTTGATAATTGTATCCTTTCTAAAACAATGTTAGTAGTTGCAAGTATTTCCAGCAGTTTTTAAAAACAAGCATAATGAGTTGCTTTTTAGAGCAACCAAAGAATGTATGGATGGTTGGATGGAGGAAGGAAGGAAAGAAAGAAAAAAGGAAGAAGGAAAGAAAAGGAAGGAAGGAAGGAAAAGATGTACTGATATAAATCTTGTGGCTAAAAGTTCAACTTTATATCTAGGAAATGTCCATATATGTGCATCAGCATTAGCAGAGTTGTTCAGTAGAATGCAGTTTATAACTTTTAGTGATGGATAAGTGCTTTTAAGTATAAGGTATACTTTGGGGCTTAATTCATAAAGTCAGAGCATATTACATTAGGGGGTTCTCAGAATTCGTCTAGCCAAATCCTGTCCATTATAAGTGATGTAATGATATTGAAAAATCATATGAAACTGTTAAGTTAATCAAGTAATGATTAAAACAGTAGTGTAGTTCATATATACTGTAGTATTTTACTCCTGTATTCATTTATGGCAGTACTATTTAATGGGCACCTACTTCTGATATGTGGTTCAACTTTTACTCAATACTGCAATTACTAATTCACTGACGATACATCCAGCCAGACAGCTTGTTGAAGACATTCATGCCTTTTTCATTTTTGTATACCTGGCAACTAGTAGGTTTTCAGTAAATGTTTGTAACACTGATCCCCAATTAATATAAGCAAATGATTATAGTTCACATCAGAAAAGACATTATTGCCATAATAGTTCTCTCTGCCCTTGGTTGGTCCAGCTTCCAGACTTCTTACTTCCAAGAAGATAGGTTTTTAGGCTGCTTTCTTACCACTAGAGGGCAGGAAACGCTTTGCAAAGGGAAAGCATTCCCTCTGGTTGTGTTAGCTGTTCGACTTCTCAGGAATACATAACTTCATCACAAGGAGATTGAAGTTATCCCAGTTTAAGGTCTTTAGAAAAGCTGTCGTATTCTTCCTCTTTCTCCTCAAACATTTTTGCTTTATTGGTAAGTTTGGTTCAAGTTGGTTCATTTGGATTGTTGAAATATTTGTTCCCTTTCTTACAGTGAACCTTCTAAAATATTCTGTAAAGATGCCTTCACTTGAAATGCTTTTACAAACAGCAACCCCATAAAAATGTAGTAGTGGCATCTTTATATTTACAAGGCATCCCAAAGGCCTCCTGATATTTTTATTTTGGTTAGCCTTCTGATGTAAGGAACACTCAGCTTCTAGAAGCTAAATCCTCACACTTCTTTGACCTCTTATGTAATCGGATTAAATCTCCCTGAGTCCGTGGTTTGTGCTGATTGCAATAGATGACTCAAACTTTTGACTGTGTTTTTCTTTTTGAATCCCCCCCACCTTTCAAAATCACAGTCCCTTCCAGTGTGAGTGGAGTAACAGTGAACAATTCTGGTCGTAATGACTACCTCAGCGTTTCCTGGCTGCCGGCACCCGGAGATGTGGATAACTATGAGGTGACATTGTCTCATGACAGCAAGGTGGTTCAGTCCCTTGTCATTGCCAAGTCTGTCAGAGAATGTTCCTTCAGCTCCCTCACCCCAGGCCGCCTCTACACTGTGACCATAACTACAAGGAGTGGCAAGTATGAAAATCACTCCTTCAGCCAAGAGCGGACAGGTAAGGCTGTATGAAGTTTCAGTGCTCTGTAAGAACCAATTCACATGTGGCTCAGGGCACCACAGAGCTGTAGCAATTCTGTAATGATGGGATGAAAGGCTCTTGAGATCACAAAGCTGTTATGGAGTTTTTGTCTTTTAATCCAAAAAATTCCTTGTGTGAGTAGACCCTTTGTGACTAGAATTTATTTTATATTCAAATAGCATGAAAAGTATTCCTGTTTGTGGAGTACTTTTGGTTGCTAGGGCCTAGCTTTATATATGGTAACTAACCCTTATGAACTCCTTATGGAGGTAGCCATTGTTATTATTCCCATGTTACAGATCAGGAAACCAAGGTTCAGGGAGGTCAAGTAACTTGCCCAACTATTTACCTTGTTAACCAGCCAGTATGTTTCAGATTTTAAACCTAGTTCTGAATGACTCCAGTACCTACGAAGCTCTCCATCCTAAAATCCTTCCTGAAATGTCTGTTGGTCAAAACCACTATTCATCCTTTTTCACACAAGGTGAAAATGTGAACCTTTATAGTTCTAGAGCTAGGGAGCAAAAATCTTAGCAAAGGAAATGAGTGTTCAGTCCAATGTGCTGAAAACAATTAAATTTAAATAGCTACCATTTCCCAATATAATTTGTTCCCTGGAGTTTATACCTGAGGATTTCTGCTTAAGGTTGGCATCAATGCATGGTCACATGTGTCCTACTAAGCTGTGGGTTGGTTTCTGTATTTTAAAATGCCAGTTTTTCCATGAGGTTCTGCAACAATTGTCCTTGTCCTATTACCTAGCAAAGGGCCTGGGGCTTAGTAGTCACTTAGTAAATATTTGGTGAAGGAATAATCAGAAATCACTTAGATCAAGGGTTCCACGTGGGAGTCTATGGTTCATGGGAGACTTTAGGAATGTAGTAACCCCTGAAATTGTTTATGAGGTTGCTGAGGAAAGAGTCAGCAGCCTTTGAGAAGAAAGAATCCATGGCTTTTATCAGATTCTCATGGTTTCTGTGACCTCCAAAAAGCTAAGAACCTCTGATTTATATTGTTACAGGATGCTGGCATTAAAAGGGTCCCTGGAATGATCTAATCCTATCTCCACATTTGGATAAAGAAAGTCCCAGAGAAGGAGTGTGGCTTCTCCAAGGTTGCAGGGCTGACTGGTAGCAGAGCTCAGCCTAGCTCCAGTGCTGTGTCCATTCCATCATGTTGTATCTGAGAGCACTAGTCACAGATATAAAGAGATTATTCCTACCCTCGAATAATTTTAAGTCCAATTACACTGACAATCACAATAATGACTTAGATCTGAAAAGCAGATTTCTACTTACAAAGCAGTCTTATGTTAGTGTCTCATACTGATCAACTTAGAGCCTAAAAATCACCAGAAATTAAAGGATGTGTTACCTAACTACCAACCCCTTGCTTCCTATCAATGTTAATTCATGATGATTTCCTATTCGTATGACTTTAATATTGCAAAGTGTTTTGCTGAGACTGTTTTTAAATGCAAGAACAGTGATTCTTTATTCAGTGCATCCTCGACTCCTTGATCAGCATGAACTTGGACTTGGTGCATAACTAATGGAGGCAAATTATTGCCCCAGGCAAATTATTGCCCCCGACAAATCAGTTTAACTGGAGAGTCATGTCTGAGTTGTTGTTTTGATGATATTGGCTGATTATCTTAATGCCCTTTTCCATTTCTGATGCTCTTGTTCTATATTTTGGGTGAAAATACCAATAATTCTAATTCTGTATTACATCCTCTCACTGGTAGCAACGCAAGTCTCTACAAATTACCCCCTATTCCACCTGGAGAGCTCCTTATTGACTTAACGTGATATTCAGCCAGGTTTTTCTTCCTGTAATATTGGCTTTGCCTTCAGCAAATTGCCTGGATCATTGACCTTTCTTAGCCCATGCATAAAATGTCACCTCATGATTCCCTCTCCTTAACTCTGTGATGACTGTATTCTAATTGGGTTTAGGTAAATATCTTGGAGAAAGCATATCTGCTCTTGCTCCATATCTGTGGTGAGATATATTCCGAAAGCTAATCAGTAAACACAATGCAAAAAGGATGCTAATGTAACTTGTAGGTGTGAGGAGCATATGAAAAATGGAGCTTCTGTGCCAAATTACTGAAATTTCTGGATAATTTCATTATCTGAGAAAAAGTAGAGGACAAAAATTGGACACAGAGTTGGCATGTGGTCAGAGCAGAAACCCCTTAACATATATCAAATACAGAGGGAGGTTGTACAGACCTAGAGGACATGCTAGTATTGGGATAAGAGGTTAGTACCCTGGATCCGAGTTCATGCCTTTTTTCAGTGCTCCTGCTCATTAATATTTATAATGTCCAGTTATAGTGAAATAGTAAAGAATCTGTGGTCTACTGTTAAATTAAAATTCAGCCCCAAATGGAAAAATGAAATCTCCTTAATATTATGCTCTAAATACAGAATTGCCTTATTCCACAGTGTTCATAATAACATACATATATTTATTTATTGGTTGGGGAGGGGACCACAGATATACAGAATGATTTGTCTATATATTAGAACCTGACATGCACAAAACTGTATTAATCATAATTCTTGGTTCAAGAAACCATGCATCAATTGCCACCTTTACTTTTTAGGCATCTAATTAGTAATTTTTAATAATTTAACATGTATAAAAGAAACCAACCACTACCTAAAATACAAGCTAGGACCTTGACAATAACCTACATCAAAATATGTGGTCCCCACCTCACGAATGCACTCAAAGGTAGCCAGCATCTTGACTCATGTGTTCATCCCTCCCTGGCTATCCATCTTGCAAGGATTTATATACAGGCCTAACATTATAGATTTTTAAGATTTTTTTCATTTTAACATTATTCAAATGTCATTTTAACATTTATATACAGGCCTAAAATTATGGGTTTTAAAGATTTTTGTCATTTTAACATTATTTTAAAAGGTATTTTTAATGCAGTATTTAATCTCTTAGGGAGTTAGATGTTTTACTTATTATATAGATAAGATTCATCCATATTTTGTGTTTTGTTGTTAAGGGCAAGAAATCCATATTTTTGTGTTTTGAGTTAAGAAATTATAACTATTATATTTCCCTGTGCTTGTGTGTATATGTATATATTCATTATTCAGTCTCCTATATCTATTCTTCCACACTTGATTTTTGTTGGGTTTTTTAATTTTGCCAAATAGATGTAAAACGGTATTTCACTGTGGTTTTGACTTGCATTTCTTTGATCACAAATGATGTGGAAAATCTCTTTATTTATTATGTAATTAACCATATGTGTTTCTTCTTCCATTTTCCTTTTTCTTGTTTTCTTTTTTTTTTTTTTTTTTTTTATATTGTATATTGCTCTTTAACACAGGCTGAAGTGCAGGGGCATGACATGGTCTCAGCTCACTGCAGCCTACGCCTCCCGGGTTCAAGTAATTCTCCCATTTCAGCCTCCCGAGTAGCTGGAACTACAGGTGTGCACCACCATGCCCAGCTAATTTTTGTATTTTTCAGTAGAAATGGGATTTCATCATGTTGGCCAGGCTGGTCTTGAACTGCTGACCTCAAGTGATCTGCCCACCTTGGCTTCCCAAAGTGTTAGGATTACAAGTGTGAGCCACTGCACCTAGCCTCATTTTTCTTTTTTGGATTGTTTATATTATTCTTAGTAACTTTTGAGTCACCAAGGTATGCTGGAATTACCAATATAATTTACCATCACTCATATTAATCGTCAGCTATCATGTTTAATGTTCCATCTTATACCAGACATTTTCTGCAGGCAAACAGCAGGCTTAGAATGAGTTCATGAGCTTCTGTTAAAAGATCCATTTAATCACTCCAAGCAGTGTAACAATCTTTCCCCTCCAGAAATTTGTGACCTAAGGTCTAAGATTTTTCTTTTAAATACACACAAAAATAATCTACTCTCTTTTTTTTATTGTCCCAGGTTGTCATCTGTGATCAATTACTCACTCAGAATTAATAAATATTTAGTCATTCTCTGTTTCCTTTTCAGTGCCTGACAAAGTCCAGGGAGTCAGTGTTAGCAACTCAGCCAGGAGTGACTATTTAAGGGTCTCCTGGGTGCATGCCACTGGAGACTTTGATCACTATGATGTCACCATTAAAAACAAAGACAACTTCATTCAAACCAAAAGCATTTCCAAGTCAGAAAACGAATGTGTATTTGTTCAGCTCATCCCTGGACGGTTGTACAGTGTCACTGTTACTACAAAAAGTGGACAATATGAAGCCAGTGAACAAGGGAATGGGAGAACAAGTAAGTGGAATGATTGCAAAATCTGACGGTTGGACTAGGAAGTCTGAGTAATTTATCTGAACCTTGAATTTTTTTCTACTTATTGATTAGGACATTACATTCTCAGTAAGTCTCACTTGGCGCTAACATCAGTCAGCCAAGCCATAGCCTATAATTACAAAATATTTATTGGTAGATAAAAGCAACATAGTGAGGGGATAAGAAGGCTGAATGTCCCATGTTTCTTCCCTGTCTTCCTGCATTTAAATTCGCGACTTCTTGTCGTAAAATCATGGCATTTAAATTCTAGACTTCTTGTTTTATCTTATGATTGAGATCATAACTCATTTTATAATTACATTCTACCAACGCTGATCATATAACATTTATGTCAGGAAAAAAAATCGCAATTTTAATAGTTGCTTCCAACTTTTCTTGTTTAATTACCCATGAAGTAGTGCTAGTGGGTTATTTGGGGAAGGGAGGTGTTGCCAGTTCCTTGATTGTGATTCATGAATTATCATGTAGGTAAACTCTGATCAGTTCCATTCCTGAAATGTCTTCTCATTTTTCTCCCTAGTTCCAGAGCCTGTGAAGGATCTAACATTGCGGAATAGGAGCACTGAGGATTTGCATGTGACTTGGTCAAGAGCTAATGGGGATGTCGATCAGTATGAGATCCAGCTGCTCTTCAATGACATGAAAGTATTTCCTCCTTTTCACCTTGTAAATACCGCGACTGAGTATCGATTTACTTCCCTAACACCAGGGCGCCAATACAAAATTCTTGTCTTGACGATTAGTGGAGATGTACAGCAGTCAGCTTTCACCGAGGGCTTCACAGGTAATGGGAAATATTGTTATTGAACCTGAATAGATACAGTGGCGTATTTAACTTGTGGGGTAGTCCAAGCATTTTGATCAAGGATTCAGAAGGGTAAAAAGGAGTTGGTGAGAAGGGACAAAGTTATCTTGATAGTAATAGTGATGTTGTCCAAGCAAGATGAACAAAGTATGATGTCAGTAGAGAGTGGGGGTTGGAGGGCGCTTTCAGAGAAATAGCAATGAACTGATATGATTAGCTGGTGCTTGTGAGGCCCACAGATTAAGAATTAAGTGTTACTTGGGTATCACTTCTTTAGGACTCTATTAGGAATGTTGCCATAGTAGTTAACATGTAGTGACAGTTCACCATGATCCAGGCCCACAGCAAAGCACTTTATGTCTACATCTTGTTTAATCTTCACAATGCTTTGGGAGGCTGAGTCTGAAGGATAGCTTGAGCCCAGGAGTTCAAGCTGAGCGTGGGCAACATGACAAAATCCTGTATCTACAAAAAAATACAAAAAATTAGGCAGGCATGGTGATGTGTGACTATAGACCCAGCTTCTGGAAAGGCCGAGGTGGGATGATCACCTGAGCCCAGGAAGTGTGGGCTGCAGTGAGTTGTAATCATGCCCCTGCACTCTAGCCTGGGTCACAGAGTGAGACACTACCAAAACAAAAAAAAGAAGAAGAAAGAGGGAGAAAGGAAAGAGGGAAGGAGGGAGGGAAAGGAAGGAATGGCAGGAAGGAAGCACAGGAAGAAACAAAGAGGAAGAGAAAAAGAAGAAAGAAAGAGAAAGCGACAAGGAAGGAAAAAAGCAAGGAAGGAGAAAAAGAGAGAAAGAATCTTCAGCTTCAGAACTCTATGGGTTGGTTACTATTACCATCACTGTTGTTTTTCCTGATGAAGAAACTGAAACCTACAGAGGTTAAGTAATCTGCCTGTAGTCCCTCAGCTAGTGATGAGAAAACCAAAACTTGGACCAAGGCACCCTAACTAGCCTCTTGTTGTATAATTAGCGTTCTTCATTTCCACTCACCGGCCTTGACTTCCCCCTAAGCTTCCCCCCATCACTTCAGTTCCCACAGAAAAACCAGACAAATGTGGCAAATTGTCAACTTTGTTTTTCATGTGAGTTCTTTCACTGGGGGCCAAAACATCAGAAGCGTTCAAAACTCTGGTTGAAAATTTCAACAGTTCAATCTCCAAGTGATGACTTTTAAATCTGTTTTCTTTTCTAGTTCCTAGTGCTGTCAAAAATATTCGCATTTCTCCCAACGGAGCCACAGATAGTCTGACAGTGAACTGGACTCCTGGTGGAGGAGACGTCGATTCCTACACGGTGTCAGCATTCAGGCACAGTCAAAAGGTTGACTCTCAGACTGTCCCTAAGCACATCTTTGCGCACACGTTCCACAGACTGGAGGCCGGGGAGGAGTACCAGATCATGATTGCCTCAGTCAGTGGGTCCCTGAAGAATCAGATAAATGTGGTTGGGCGGACAGGTGAGCATCCACCTGGAGAAGGGCTAGATTGCAGAATGCCTCTTGGTTCTCCAAAATGGGACTGCGAATGGGCTCAGCTATTCACAAATCAAAATTTAAAACCACCTAAGTTTGTACAATTCAATGTGGTTTCAAGAGCCTTCCTTATTTTTTCTTTGCATTTTTCTCTTAAGAGAGATTTTCAAAACAAATGAAAGGGAATCAGAAGTCTAATTATTTGAACACATTTTTATACTTGCTAAAGGACAATAAAATTTTAAATTTTAACAAGCAGGCTGGGCACGGTGGCTCACACCTGTAATCCCAATGCCCTGGAAGGCCAAGGCAGGTAGATTGCTTGAGTTCAGGAGTCAGAGACTAGACTGGGCAATGTAGCTAAACCCTGTTTGTACTAAAAATACAAAAAATTAGCCTGGCATGGTGGCACACACCTGTGCGGTCCCAGCTGCTCAGGAGACTAAGGTGGGAGAATCACATGAGCCGAGGAGATCAAGGCTGCAGTGAGCTGTGATCATGCCACTGCACCCCAGCCTGGGCAGTTGGAGTGGAGACCCTGTCTCAGTAAATAATAAATAAATATATACATAAATTTTAATAAGGAGACTTCTATAATTATGCATTTTTCAAAAGCTCTACCTTTTAAGAAAGAGTGCACATCTGTGTCATCTACTTTACCCAACAGAGCTTAAAAAAACAAGTATCGAATGAATAATATATCTGTTTACATCAGTATCACTCTTCATGTATTATTTTTGAAAGTAGAATAAGCTACAAGCACCTGCCATATACCAGGCTTTAAAATGATCTCTAGTCACACTCTAGTCCTCTTACAGATGAGGTAAGTACAGCTCAGAAAGCTTATGAAACAGTATCAAGCATACATATAATAAGACCTAAAGCTGTAATTTAAGTCTAGGTCTGTCTGGCCCCAAATCTCATGCCCTCTCCACCATGACACAATACTTCTTAGGTGTCTCCTATTTTCATGACCATTTATTTAGTTGTGGGGCCTGGGACTTCTATACCATGCCCTGCTATGCCTCTATTTCATATCTGTGTTTATACCTATATCTGCATATCTTTGACCCTGTAACAAACCTTGTGTTAGAAAGTGGGCATTCAGTCACAAGGCAGAGCCGCTGACCTCAAGAACCTTATAATCTAGTGAAGGAGATAGGAAAGTAAAAAGGCAATGACAGTACAACATGATAAGTGCTAAGATGAAAGTGGTTATGAAATATTAGAGGAGCAAACAAGAAGAGTCAGGGAAGGCTTTCAGCAGGAAATAACATTTAAAGAAATACTAAGAAGTCATCCAGGTGAAGTGTATAAGTTGACTTGGTTCCAACAGAAAAAATAAAGCCCTGGAGGTGAGAGAAAGGATGGCACATTTGGGAACCTACACCTTATTTAATATAGTAGAATAAAGGTCGGGCATGGTGGCTCATGCCTGTAATCCCAGCACTTTGAGAGGCTGGGTGGGTGGATTGCTTGAGTCTAGGAGTTTGAGACCCACCTGGGCAATGTGGCGAAATCCCATCTCTACTAAAAATATAAAAAACATAAGTAGAATAAAAAATAAAACTAGAATAAAAAATGTGAGCCATGTGGCAGGGTAGGTGGATAGACCAAATCACAAAGAGCTTTGTTTGCCTGTGAAAGTGTTTTAGGATTATGGAGAGCCACTATAGGGCCATCAGCATGGGAGTGCTATGAAAATATGCTAGATAGAGTGTGCAGATTGAAAGAGTGGGAGGGAGGAAGGAAGGACTGGTCAAGAGACAGTTGCAATAATGTAAGGTCCCATTTATACTTGCTAAGGATGTGATAGGTCCTGAGGTAGTGGCGGAACACAGAGAGAGTGGCTAGATTCAGGAGAGAGAAGATTTAGGATAAAGAAATAAAACTCATATTTGATTATATGTACAAGGGTGAGAGTGACAACTGAAGTTTCTGACTTGAACCAAGAGATAGAAACAAAAGACGATGAGAACATTGTGGGAAGGAGATGAGGAGTCCAATTTGGACATCCTGAGTGTTGGGTGTCTGTGGTACATTCAGGGAAAGATGTAATTTGTAAAAGTGGGAGAAACATCTGAACTGAAAGTTTAAATTTGGGAGTTGTCTGTCACCTTATGGGTGACACTTCAAACCATGGACATGGATAAAATCTAAAATTATGTAGAGTGAGAAAAGAACCTAGGACAGAAAATATTATAATAGCAAAGAGTACTATTTTGCTTTCACATCGAGCTATAGTGCATATACTAGCATATACTACTACTGCTAAAGTGAAGGCTTGAAGTTTTGACCTGAGTTAATGTTAGCAATAAAAGTCCAAACAAGAGATATAATCCAGCTATCAAACCCACATTGACTGAATATGAACTTGTTCAGTATTCTTCACTTTCTAGATTCATAGGTATGCACCACTCTGCATATTTATCAGGGCCATTTCCACTAACTTCTGTTTAACTTTGAGATTCTATTTAAATTCAGAGAAAAAATGGAAGATCAAAGTAGTTGTAGAGATAAGTTAAGTCAAAAAAAATCCTTTCTCCTCTTTTCTCCATAGGGCACACAGAAAGTATCAATGCCACACAGATAAAGCAAATGCATCATCTTCTACCTGCAGTTGATTCAGGAGTTTTTCTCAATTGATTACTTTACCCTAAGTGATAGAACATGTATTTTGTTGCTCCACTTGTCTCTCTGCAGTTCCAGCATCTGTCCAAGGAGTAATTGCAGACAATGCCTACAGCAGTCATTCCTTAATAGTAAGTTGGCAAAAAGCTGCCGGTGTGGCAGAAAGATATGATATCCTGCTTCTAAATGATAATGGAATCCTTCTGCGCAACATGTCAGAGCCAGCCACCACTAAGCAACACAAATTTGAAGATCTGACACCAGGCAAGAAATACAAGATACAGATCCTCACTGTCAGTGGAGGCCTCTTTAGCAAGGAAGCCCAGACTGAAGGCCGAACAGGTAATGAGCACAGCACAATGTTCTGTATCGCACATTGCCAGTGTCCACTATTGTGTAAGAACCATAGGGTGAGAGGGGTAAAGCAACATTGGGAGACGATATCTATCTCTTGACACGTTGGGAACATTCACCCTGATTTACCACTTCCATGTCATTTGCCCTATTCACACAAGATTCAGCCCACTACACTCTGATTCTGATTTTTCGTTAATATTGGTGCTGTTAGCTTCCTATTGCTGCTGTAATAAACTGTCACAATCTTAGTGGCTTAAAACAACCCAAATTTATTATTTTCTAGTCCTGGAGGTTAGAATCTGGAAATTGATTTTGGGGGACTGATATCAAGACATCAGCGCTGTGTTTCTTGTAGGGGGAGAATCCACTCCTTGCCTTTTTCAGCTTCTGAGGCCACCCACATTCCTTGGCTTGTGTCCCCCTCCCAACAATGGCATTGCTCCAGTCTCTGCATGTGACCTCACATCTCTTTCTCTGCTCCCCTGCCTCCCTCTTCCACCTTTTAAGGACTCTTGTGATTACCTTGGTCACCACCCGGACAATCCAGGATAATTCCTTCGTCTCAAGATCCTTAACTTAATCACATCTACAAAGCCCTTTTTGCCACAGAAGGTAACATATTCACAGGTTCTGGGGATTAGGACATGGACATCTTTGGGGTCATCAGTCAGACAACCACATTGGCCTATTGATTGATTACTTATTTATTCAGTACATAGGTCAGAAGGCAGGGATGGTTATGTTGACAGGGACAGAAAAATGAATCAGGCATGCTTCTCGTCCTTAAAGAGGTGACTGACAAGACAGACACATGGACAAATAATGGCAATTCATTGTGATAAAAAGTACATATAAGAGAGTGATGTCCAGCATTCAGGGAAGCATGAAGGTCAGGTGGAATTGGGAGATTCATAAAAGTGGCATTTCAATACTGTCATGAAGGATTCTCCATATGGAGAGAAGGTAGAACCCTTTGTATAGACAGCCTGTCCTATGCAAAGGCTGGAAGGTATGAACAGGAGAAAGGAGAAGTTGTGAGTGGCTCAAATGTGTGTTGCATGATGGAAAGGTGAGGCTGAAAGCCAGATTGGAGCCAAATTAGAGGGTGCCTGGTAGCCTTCCTCAGGAGACTTTTTCTTTATCCTGTAGGCAATACCAAATTTTTAGCCAAAGAGTAATTGTTTTTAATAAAAAGTACTTTTAGAAAGAGAAATCAGAGCGCAATGGGGGAATCAATTGAATGGAAATGAATCAGAGGTGAGATCCACCTATTAATTCATTTATTGCTGTGTACCTACTATAGGCAAGGCATTGTTCTAACTGCTGGATATACAGAAGTGAATAAAAATTCTCTATGGTCATTATGCTTATAATCTAGTGGGAAAGAAAGTCAATAAACAAAATAAGTAAAAGATATAGGAGGTTGGATGGTAATAAAGACTAAGAAGGAAATTAAATCAGGAAAATGGGATAGCAAGAGTTGGGGCTTATAATTTTATCTATTTATGATTTTTTTATTTTTGGAGACAGAGTCTCGCTCTGGCACCCAACCTGGAGTGTATTGGCACAATCTTAGTTCCCTGCAACCTCTGCCTCCTGGGCTCAAATGAACCTGCCATCTCAGCCTCCCAAGTATTTGGGACTTCAGGCGTGAACCACCATGCCCAGCTAATTTTTGTATTTTCTTGTAGAGACTGTTTCTCCATGTTGCCTAGGCTGGTCTCGCACTCCTAGGCTCAAGAGATCCACCTGCCTCAGCCTCCCAAAGTGTTGGGATTACAGGTATGAGCCACCACACCTGGTCAAGGGGCTTACAATTTTTTTTTTCTTTGAGACAGAGTCTCCCTCTGTTACCCAAGCTGGAGTACAGTGGCGCAATCTCGGCTCACCACAAATTCCACCTCCTGGATTCAAGCAATTCTCCTGCCTCAGCCTCCCGAGTAGAACAGCTGGGACTACAAGTGCACACCACCACATCCGGCTAATTTTTGTATTTTTAGTAGAGACATGGTTTCACCATGTTGGCCAGGCTGGTCTTGAACTCCTGAACTCAGGCGATCCACCCTCCTCAGCCTCCCAAAGTGTTGAGATTATAGGCATGAGCTGCCATGTCTGGCCAGCGCTTACAATTTTAGATAGTACAGTCCCCAAAGACTTCATTGAGGCGGTGACATTTGAGTATAAATCTGAAAGAAATGAGAAAGCCATGCAAATATTTGCATATTTCTAAGTGGAGCTAATGGTAAGGCAAAGACCCCGAGTGGGTGTGTGTCTGACCTGCTGGAGGAACAGAAAAGAGGCCCATGTGGCTGGAACGAGTGAGCGAGAATGAGAGTGGGGGGATGCAGTTGGACAGGTGCAGGTCTCATGACATGACTGCAGTCACAGGATGAGAAGGACCAGTCGCTGAATGAATGCAGGGGCCCTGGTGAAGAATAGTGGATATAGTAAGAAATACTTTTGCATTAGCTGAGGTGGCACTTGGGGGCTGAGTAGATTATAGAAAGAGGAACAGAAGATTCCAGAGTTTCTACCTGGGATGTCTGGGAGAAGATGATGCCCTTAATTGAAATAAAAGCAGGAGGAGAGAGGACAAGCAAAAATCCAGAGTCCAGTTGTGTATTGAGTTTGAGATGTCTGAATGACTTGCAGAGAGAGGGGACCATAGGCATTTGGAAACATGGATTTGAGCTCAGAAGAGACGTGAGCTGGACATAAAAAGATCTGGACCAGAATGCTAGTTAAAGCCATAAATTGCATGAGACTGATTGCTCAGCTAGTGCTGTAGAATATGAAGGAATGAAAGGATGCATCCATGGGAAATAACAACTTGTAAGGGCCTGGCAAAAGGCGAGGAGAAAGCAAAGAGAGCCTGAGAAAGAGCATTTGGGGTGGAAGAAAGAGAACTCGTGAAATCAAGACAGATGTCCTGTTCTGTTTCTACTGGCATCTTAAGCCTTCTGAGGAATCAGGCAGCATCTGTGCCAGCAGTTTGCAAGGAGGCAGTTTCTAGCAGCACTTGACCTTGCCAAGAGGTAGCATGGAAGTCCAAAAGGGGTTGCAAAATTCTAACATGAAGCTTTTTGTAAAATGCTTTGGGCTTTTCTTATTGTTTCTGTTTCCCGTATCACTAAATCCAACTCCCTCTTTCTGTTTGCTTTTCCCTTTCTTTCCCACCTGCTCTCTTCTCCTCACTGCATTTCCCTCCCTCATTCTTTTGCTCCTCGCCTTTTCCAGTCCCAGCAGCTGTCACGGACCTGAGGATCACAGAGAACTCCACCAGGCACCTGTCCTTCCGCTGGACTGCCTCAGAGGGGGAGCTCAGCTGGTACAACATCTTTTTGTACAACCCAGATGGGAATCTCCAGGAGAGAGCGCAAGTTGACCCGCAAGTCCAGAGCTTCTCTTTCCAGAACTTGCTACAAGGCAGAATGTACAAAATGGTGATTGTAACTCACAGTGGGGAGCTGTCTAATGAGTCTTTCATATTTTGTAGAACAGGTAAGACCAAGACCCAACCAGTAATGAATAGCAGGGGAATTGTCCGGGTATTCACTGGCTTTTCCTTGGTTGGTCTGTAGTTTCCTATTCTATTCAGGATGTAGCTTTATATGAAATGTGTGACTTTCAGGCTGTTTGGCACTAAACCGCACCTTTGATTGTGTGTGAATAATTTGTGGCCAGTTTTTGCAATGGCTTCTTATCTTTTGCCTCCACTTGTTTACTTCCTAGGGTTTGATAAAAAATGAATGTGCTTCCTCCTCTTGCCATCAAACTGTACAAGAGGGTTGTAACCCACTGTAGTTTAATTCAAGCTTTCTAACAAGAAATAGATGGAGAGGAGCCCTAGAGAAGGGCAAACACAAATTCCACAAACAGG
>CAUYQU010074644.1:0-76458 GCA_963574635.1 Cheracebus regulus
AGGTGGGAGGCTGCAGTGAACCAAGATCACATCACTGCACTCCCTCCTGGGTGACAAAGTGAGATCCTTCTCAAAAAAAAAAAAAAAAAAGAAAGAAAGAAAGAAAGAAAAGAAAGAAAGAAAGAAAGAAAGAAAGAAAGAAAGAAAGAAAGAAAGAAAGAAAGAAAGAAAGAAAGAAAGAAAGAAAGAAAAGAAAAGAAAAGAAAAGAAAAGAAAAGAAAAGAAAAGAAAAGAAAAGAAAAGAAGATGACATAAAAATCTGAAAGGCTTAGCTGAACCCAATATGAGTGTGTGAGCCAGCTACAAACAGATATTCCTTAACCTCAGGAGTTCAAACATTGCAGCTGACTATCAGGGAGCAATTCCACCATGCACACAGCTTCAGGGAGGTGAAAATGAAACGCCCAGGACTGATTCTGCTCCGTGTGTGTTTACATCAAGGTCAAAGAATAGTCAGAATGATTCTAGCCCTAACTCTATTAAGGGAATAGTAGGAGACTGTCAGAGGCGACAAAAATGTCAATCTGCCCAGCGCTGTGTACCACAGTGTCCCCTGCCTCCTCTCACGAGGACATGGTGGTAGTGAGAAAAGGCCAAGGCCTGGGAGAGATTCACAGAACAGCAGGGTTCCCTCCCTTTCAGAAAGTGATGGAGAACACTTTGAAGAGAAATAGGGAGCAGGGCATGGTGGCTCACACCTGTAATCCCAACACTTTGGGAAGCCAAGGTGGGAGGATCACTTGAGGTCAGGAATTCAAGACCAGCCTGGCCAACATAGTGAGACCCCGTCTTTATTAAAATAGAAAACACTAGCCAGATGTGGTGGCATACGCCCATAATTCCAGCTACTTGGGAGGCTAAGGCAGGAGAATTGCTTGAGCTGAGATGGCACCACTGCACTCCAGCCTGGGCCACAGAGTAAGACTCTGTCACAAAAAAAAAGGAAGGCAGAAGAATCTTTCCGGACTTTGCTTGGCAAGAGGGCAAAGCACAGTGGTATCTCTGTTCTTGCCAGAGTTACTGGCCTCCCCATCCACAGGAATCCACTCCCCACCCACTCTTCAGATACTCAGAAATACATGCACTAAACCTACCTCGCTTATTACCATGGTACAGACCCCTCAACGCACCCCAAATCCCTAACCCTCTCCCAGTGCAGGCGCACTGCCTTGTTCCTGCTCATCACTAGGACAGAAGACCGCTCTGGACAGCAGAGGCACCAACGCTGCAAACAGAGAGACCAGACGCACGGCCCAGCTCTGCCTTCTGACCCCACTGACTGGAGGTACCTAACTCCTCACCACCCAATGTGGGCTAGGACAGCACCCCTCCACCCTCCCAGAGCTGCTGTGAGGATCGGATCAGCTAACACACATACAGCGCTGAAAGCTGTGTCTGGCACTAGCTGTGGCTCTGCACCAACCACGTATCACCGTGGTACAGTCACTACTGCTACAGGCATGCAAGTACAAGGTGTGCATTCGACATCTTAATAATCAACGTTAGCATCTCATACCTGACACTCAGACATTGCCATGGTTTTGTACGGAAAAGAATCAGACGCTTACTGTCATCAGTTAAAGCAAAATAGCTGCCAGACTTGGAGAAGGTGGACGCCAGAATCACACCGCTCCCCTGGACCAAGGGCGCGTCCTCCCTGAGGAAGAGAGGAGGAAGATGGTTAAGCTTCACCTAAGGAAATGAGGCTGCATTCCTTGATGGCCAGTGTGGAAATTGCTAACATAGGAAGAGGTAGAAATTGTTAAGAGGCTCATGTAGCAAAAATAGACATATTAAGGGGACATGGGGAAGTCCAAAATTTTATAAGTGTGAAGCCTAACTAAATGGAAAATCTCTCAGCATACATGCCAGAACCCAGAGAGCTGAGCTGGAAGAACCCTCAAAGGCACAAGGCCCTCTCCCTCACAGGCAAAGACTAACCCAAGGCTAGAGGCAGGGGATTAAATCACATTAAAAATACTAATAGCAGGCCAGGCGTGGTGGCTCATGCCTGTAATCTCAGCACTTTGGGAGGCCGAGGCGGGCAGATCACGAGGTCAGGAGTTCGAGACCAGCCTTGCTAACATAGCAAACCCCCATATCTACTAAAAATATAAAAAGTAGCCAGATGTGGTGGCAGGTGCCTATAATCCCAGCTACTTGAGAGGCTCAGGTAGGAGAATCCCTTGAACCCAGGAGGTGGAGGTTGCAGTGAGCCAAGACTGAGCCACTGCACTCCAGCCTGGGTGACAGAGTGAGACTCTTGGCTCACTGCAACCTCTGCCTCCCAGGTTCAAGTGATTCTCCTGCCTCAGCCTCCCAAGTAGCTGGGATTACAGGTGCCTGCCACCATGCCCAGCCAATTTCTTGTATTTTTAGTAGAGATAGGCTTTTGCTATGTTGGCCAGGATGGTCTGGAACTTCTGACCTCAGGTGATCTGCCTGCCTCGGCCTCCCAAAGTGCTGGGATTATAGGCGTGAGCCACCATTAAGAGTACAGCCAACACTGTACTCTTAATTTCTAATTTAAAAGTTACTTTTACATGTCTTTCCTGATGTGGTACTTAGCACCGTTGTGTGACAGAAGCTAGGAATTTAGCAAGACAACAATTGCTTCTTAGACCCTCTGGTCCCATTATCAAACCATTAAATCAGGCCCTGAAAAAGCTTTCCCACATCTCACCCTTTATTTTCTTGTGACTTCTTTTCTGCAGCACTGCAGTCATAGATGAAGAGGCTGTCATCATCGCTAAAGAGAAATAACAAAGTGATTTTAAAAGGAGTCATCATTAAAGAGAAATAACAATGGTTTTTTTTAAAATTTAGAACAATCTTTTATTCACAATACTCTTTTTTTTTTTAGTTATTATACTTTAAGTTCTGGGGTAAATGTGCAGAACACGCAGGTTTGTTACATAGGTATACACGTGCCATGGTGGTTTGCTGCACCCATCAACCTGTCATCTACATTAGGTACTTCTCTCCTAATGCTATCCCTCCCCTAGTCCTCACCCCCCAACAACTATTTTTTTATAATTTTCTTTTTGAGACAGAGTCTCACTCTGTCACCCAGGCTGGAGTGCAATAGCATGATCTCAGTGGAGTGCAATGGTGCGATCTCAGCTCACTGAAACCTCCACCTCCCAGGTTCAAGTGACTCTCCTGCCTCAGCCTCCCGAGTAGCTGGGATTACAGGCGCCCACCACCACGTCCAGCTAATTTTTTGTATTTTTAGTAGAGACGGGGTTTCACTATCTTGGCCAGGCTGATCTTGACCTTCTGACCTCAAGCGATCCACCCGCCTCTGCTTCCCAAAGTGCTGGGATTATAGGCATCAGCCACTGTGCCCAGCGTAACAATAATTTTTAAAGGAGAACGTTGTTTAAAAAAAAAAAAAAAGATTTCTCTGTAGAACAAAAAATATTTGCATACTCATTAAAGGTCTTATCCATGACAAGAAAACTGTCTAGATACAATATTTCAGGGAACAGTTAACAAACTTCATTTGCTTAATCTCTTATTGGAGTATATCATACACAACCCAAATAGTTCTGTGGGAAAAAAAGGTTCAGGCCAGGCGGGTGGCTCATGCCTGTCATCCCAGCGCTTTGGGAGGCTGAGGCAGGTGGATCACGTGGTCAAGCAAGACCAGCCTGACCAAGATGGTGAAACCCTGTCTCTACTAAAAATAAAAAAATTAGCCAGGCACAGTGGTGGATGCCTGTAATCACAGCTACTCGGGAGGCCGAGGCAGGAAAATCGCTTGAACCCGGGCAGCAGCTGCTGCAGTGAGCCGAGATCCTGCCACTGCACTCCAGCCTGGGAGACAGAGTGAGACTCTGTCTCAGAAAAAAAAAAAAAAAAAAAGTTCAGTAAAACAAATGAGGGGCAAACACTCAACAGGAATTAATATGCTATTCTTATGCTATTCTTTCAGGCACCAGAAAATCTATGCGATGTTCTGATGCTGTTGAGTTTTCAATGGGATTCTCTATACAAATTTCAAAGAGCCATTACCTATTCAGAAACACATCTCATCTACCTGAAAATGTTCACATGACTCCAAGCACTTACCAACATAAGAATCACCCATCTTCCATACTGAACCTAAACTCTAAACTCTCTTCAGTTTATCCCATCCCCCACCCCTGGCATGTATCTTGTACTTATTTATAGCCTTTAAAGTGCACCAAAAAACTTTCCATATGGAACAGTGGATTTGTCTTCCAAGTCAGAAACTCCACCAGCCACTAGAATTGCCTCAAAATACATAGACTGAAGGTAAGCAGATCATGTCTAACGCATCCACAGCTCACTCTGGCAGGTATTAGACCGTGAGTCTCTAAAGCAACATTATCTCGGATACATGACAGGTTTCTGAGTACAATTTTTGTAAGACCTAATTTAACATCGAATTGGCTTTCTGAAACTAAACAAGGAATATACAGTACATCTGACAGACACATCATGTTTCAAGTATTAAATCACAAATAACCTGGGAAAGAAAATGAGGGGCTGAAACTGGCAACACTACTAATTGCTCCGAGAGTCCTAAGTCAAGACTGTCCCAACAACAAACATTTACTAATTTAAAAATCCTCGGCGTCGTCCTAGCACTGGTGATATAATAAGGATGGAGAATAAAATTACAGAAAGCAAAACTCGAGCCATGTGAAGAGCTGCTAGGGAGGGGCAGCTGCAAGCTCTACGTGCCCCCTCGGGTCGGGTGTGTAAGTGTCAGAGACGACCTGGAGTCCTGAGGAGCAATTAAGGCTGGGTGGATGGATGCAGGCCGAGAAGAGGGAACAAGCACCCCTGCAAAGAGAGGGAGCGCGCTCGGGGGTCAGCGAGCTCGTTGTAAGCCCAGCCCCTCTCACCAGGGAAACCCGAGACCGCCTTTCTACCAGTTCTGCACAGCGTGTTCGGCCGGGCCTTGCCAAGCGGTCAGGGTCGCCCCACGTGCTCTGACCACTCGGTCCCCGCCGGCGCCGCGGAGACCGGAAGTGACCTGGCGCTAACCCGGCGAGAACACTGCACACCCGCCGACCACGGCGAGGAGCGCGCAGGGGCCCGAGGGGCGCAGAAATCTAGGATCTCATGGTCTCTCCTAAATTGGCTTGTCTCTCCACGCCCGGACACGCGGCCAGATCGAGACAGCTGCGGAGGGCTCGCGGGCTGGAGCGGGGATCCCCGGGGTCACCCCAGAGCAGGTGCGATCAGGCAGTGCGGAAGAAGCGGGGTCGCCAGGGCCCGACGCGCGCCCGCAGCCTGGGCTCCCTGTGCCAAGACCAAGGCCCCCTCACCTGCTTGCAGTGGAGGTGGCCAGGAATCGGCTGCCGCCCCGCACCACCAGCGTCTGCCCACACAACGCCAGTCCCACAGAGCCCGCCATGTACCCGCCCGCCGCGCCGCCATACACATGTGCCAACCCAGAGCCTCTTCCTGTCCGCGCCCGTCGGTGACGTCACGCGTAGACGCCGAGAGATGACGTATCCCCACGGAAGAGATTGCCTTCGCGTACACTGCAGGTTCTGTGACCGTACTCCCGATTGCGGCTGGTGGCCGTCGGTGTTTCGGGCTGGGCCGCACACTCACCAAGGCAATCTGATGGCGTGCATTTCGCGCGATTCCAAGTGCTTGCCTAATGTTCGTCCTTTCCTCCAGACGGGGTAGAGCTGGTTCTGAATCTTTTTCCGCCGTAGCTGGAGAGACGTAGGACCTGATAGCTACTTGATGCCTGTTAATGATCCTTCAAGAAGTGAATGAGGCCAGGCGCGGTGGCTCACACCTGTAATACCAGCACTTTGGGAGGTCGAGGCGGGCGGATCACTCGAGGTCGGGAGTTCGAGAACAGTCTGACCAACATGGAGAAACCCCGTCCCGACGAAAAATACAAAATTACCCGGACCTGGTAGCACATGCCTTAATCCCAACCACTCGGGAGGCTGAGGCAGGAGAATCGCTTGAACCCAGAAGGCGGAGGTTGCGGTGAGCCGAGGTCACGCCATTGCACTCCAGCCTGGATGACAAGAGTGAGATTCCGTCTTAAAAAAAAAAAAAAAAAAAAGTGAATGACTTGGGAGCTGTGGCTCACACCTGTGATCCCAGCACTTTGGTAGGTCGAGGTGCGCGGATCACCTGAGGTCAGGAGTTCGAGACCAGCATGGTGAAACCCTGTCTCTACTAGAAATAACAAAAATTAGCCGGGTGTGGTGGCACACACCTGTAATCCCGCACTTCCGGAGGCCAAGGCAGGTGGATCACCTAAGGTCAGGAGTTTGAGACCAGCCTGGCCAACATGGTAAAACGCTGTTTCTACTAAAAATACAAAAATTAGCCAGGCGTGATGGCGTGTGCCTGTAATCCGAACTACTCTGGAGGCTGAGGCAGAAGAATCATTTGAACCCAGGAGGCAGAGGTGGCAGTGAGCTGAGATCACACCACTGCACTGCAGCCTGGGCAACAAGAGCAAAACTCCACCAAAAAAAACCAAAAAGATATAAGTAGGTTGTCAATTTTCCCGAAAATCCCTTCTGGGATATTGATTAGAATGTAACTGAATGGATTTTTTATATATCCAATCTGTCCCCAGGCTGGAGTGCAGTGGTACAATCACAGCTCACTGCAGCCTTGACCTCCTAGGCTCACATGGATTGTCCCACCTTGGTCGCCTGAGTGGCTGGGACTACAGGTGTGTACCACAACCCATTAACTTTTAAATTTTTTGTGGAGACTGGGGTCTTGTTATATTGCCCAGGCTAGTGCCAAACACCCAGTTTCAAGTGATCCTCCGACCTCAGCCTAGATTTTTTTTTTTTTTTTTTTGAGACAAGAGTCTTACTCTGTCACCTAGGCTGGAGTGCAGTGGCATGATCTTGGCTCACTGCAGCCTCCACCTCCTGGGTTCAAATGATTCTCCTGTCTCAGCCTCCTAAGTAGCTGGGACTACAGGCACACATCACCACGCCCAGCTAATTTTTGTATTTTGGTAGAGATAGGGTTTTGCCATGTTGACTGGGCTGGTCTCAAACTCCTGACCTCAGGCAATCCTACCACCTTGGCCTCTCAAAGTGCTGGGATTACAGTTGTGAGGCCCAGCACTCAGCCTAGATTTTTTTGAAGAACATTCACATGTTTACAATATTTAGGAGCACCTTTTTTCTTCATTTATTAATGTCTTACAATAAAATGTTATTCAGAAAGTGCACAGAATTTAAAATTTTATTTTTAGCAAAAAAGGGGATTTTGCTAGTGTAGATGGGATCCTTTTAAAATTTTCTGTTTGTTGCTGGTGTCTAGAAATACAATTGACTTTTGCATCCAGCAGTTTTGATGAATGCTTGAATTCATTTCAATAATGTTTCTAGATGTTCCATGGGCTCTGCGAGCAAACACTGCCAGTTTGCCCACTTTGCCAGTATAAGGCCTGTGCCCCCAGGTATATTCCCAGCTTTCTGGGGAAGAACGGGGAGCCCCTGCCAGCTGTGCTGCTCAGCCTTTGGGTCACTGCCCTCCAAGCTTTACATTTGTTTACCTTTCTTTTTACTGTTAATGGTATTATGTGGTCTGTAAGTGTCTGTGTGTGCAACTTTTAATAAACCTTAACTTTTTATAATTCAACACCCTCCTGGCTGGGTTTAACCAATAGCCCCAGCCCACTGAAAGCCTGGTAAGTAGAAGGGAAAGAGAAACAAGGATGTGAATGCACTGGTAGGATGTGTTTCCTGAAGGGCTGCTGCTCCTGCTGGACAAGCCCACGGGAGGCCCGGCTTCCAACAAGTGAGCCTCCATGCCCCACCACTTTTTCTTTTTCTTTTTTTTTTTAAGACAGAGTTTCATTCTTGTTGCCCAGGCTAGACTGCAATGGCACAATCTCGGCTCACCACAACCTCCGCCTCCTGGGTTCAGGCGATTCTCTTGCCTCAGCCTCCTGAGTAGCTGGGATTACAGGTGCCCACCACCACATCCGGCTAATTTTGTATTTTTTTTTTGGAGACAGAGTCTCTGTCACCCAGGCTGGAGTCAGTGGTGCAATCTCAGATCACTGCAGCCTCCGCCTCCTGGGTTCAAGCTATTCTCCTGCCTCAGCCTCCTGAGTAGCTGGGATTACAGATGTGCACCACCATGCCCAGCTAATTTTTGTATTTTTAGTAGAGACAGGGTTTTACCATATTGGCCAAGTGGTCTTGAACTCCTGACCTCATGATCTGCCCACCTCAGCCTCCCAAAGTGCTGGGATTACAGGTGTGAGCCACTGTGCCGGCCTTAATTTTGTGTTTTTAGTAGAGACGGAGTTTTTCCATGTTGATCAAGCTGGTCTCGAACTCCTGACCTCAGGTGATCCACCCGCCTCAGCCTCCCAAAGTGTTGGGATTACAAGGGTGAGCCCAGCCTAATTTTTTTTTTAATTTAATTTTATAAAGAGGCAGAGTCGGCCAGGAACAGTGGCTCATGCCTGTAATGCTAGCATTTTGGGAGGCCGAGGCGGGCAGATCACGAGGTCAGGAGTTTGAGACCATCCTGGCCGATATGGTGAAACCCCATTTCTACTAAAAATACCAAAAAAAAGCTGGGTGTGGTGGTGGGTGCCTGTAATCCCAGTTCCTCGGGAGGCTGAGGCAGGAGAATCGCTTGAATCCAGGAGGTCGAAGTTGCAGTGAGCGGAGACCACACCATTGCACTCCAGCCTGGGCGACACAGCGAGACTCCATCTCAAATAAATAAATAAATAAACAGGCAGAGTCTCACTATATTGCCCAAGCTGGTCTCAAACTCCAGGGCTCAAGCAATCCTTCTGCCTCAGCTTCTTAAAGTGCAGAAATGACAGGCATGAGCCACCACCTCTATTTGTTACTGCAATATGCAATTTGAAGAGACTTAACTGCTGACAAGGAAATGGCTAGCGTCACATAGCATTTGAAGCGGATACTCACGGCACTTGAGCTCACCACCATAGCAGCATGAAGCAGTGTGAAACTATCACAGTAGTAAGGTACATGCTGGCATTAATTGTATGCAGTTGTGATTGAGTAGTATGTGTTTGCTACGTTTACATTTCTCTCAACGGCGAATGCTGCCCTGTGTGGTCTCTGTTAATGTGTGTAAGTTTTAATGAATTTTAATATATTATCATCAATTTGAGTATATTTTATGTAGCAAATGATAAAATTAGTATCTACATATATTTTATGCATTCATGACATACTTTTTTAAAATTTTTCAGTATTTCTAGGCTATGTACTTCATCCTAGTTTTGACAAATTATTTCATTTCTACAAAAAATTTTTCAGTCTATTTATTGAAATATGTTGAAACCTAGATATAGATATAAATATCTATATTATAAATAGCAGCCAGGCACAGTGGCTCATGCCTGTAATCCCAGCACTTTGGGAGACGGAGGCCAGTGTACTGCTTGAGCTCAAGAGTTCCAGACCAGCCTGGGCAACATGGTAAAATCCTGTCTCTACAAAAAATACAAAAATTAGCCAGGTGCGGTAGTGTGCACCTGTAGTCCCAGCTACTTGAGAGTCTGAAGTAGTAGAATCACCTGAGCCTGGGCAAGTTGAGGATGCAGTGAGCCGAGGCACAGCCACTGCACTCCAGCCTGGGTGACTGAGACCCTGTCTTCGATAAATTAATAAATAAATATCATACATACCTGTCTTCTTTTGATTTTGTTTTTCTTGAAAAGCCTATCTACTACAAGAGCCAAATTTTAAAGATTTTGGCTGGGTGCAATGGCTCACACCTGTAACCCCAACACTTTGGAAGGCCAAGATGGGCAGATCATTTGAGGTCTGGAGTTCAAGACCAGTCTGGCCAACATGGTGAAACCCCATCGCTACTAAAAATACAAAAATTAGCCGGGAGAGGTGGCACATGCCAGTTGTTCCAGCTACCCAGGGGGCTGAGGCAGGAGAACTGCTTGAACCTGGGAGGTGGAGGTTGCAGTGAGCCGAGATTGCACCACTGCACTCTAGCCTGAGCAACCGAGCAAGACTGTATCCAAAAAAAAAAAAAAAAAAATTAAAAATTAAAAAAAAAATCTGTTGGTATTTTTTATTTTCTCCCTTTAGGTACAAAGGATTCCCTTCCCATGATTATCCTAAGATTTAAGGTTGTTCTCTTTGCCTCCCAGGGTGGATGGTGGCAGGTTCCCTTGCATTTACGTGATTCCAGGAGCCTCTTTGATAAGGTCCTGAGGGCATCTCATTCTGCCAGTTTATCTCGCCACCTCAGTGAATCTCTAGTTGGGAGTCAGGTATCCCTACACAATTCATTTAAATGGCCATGGCATGGCTTCTCTGTGGAAGCTGAAGGTGTGGGCCTGTCCATTTCCGATGAATTGCAAATGGAGTGCTGTGCACGCGAAAGGAGGCAGGAAATTCAAGAGGCACAGAAGGAAGCTAGTAACTAATTACACCGACTCCACATTTACGCCTAACATTGGGGGCGAACTCTTTGTTCTGAAAGTCATAAACATTCAGGTGAAACAAAGCTTCCATTTCCCATCGGCCTAACTCTGGTACGAGCGTTGGCAGGGGCGGCGCAGGATGGGCAGTGAGCAGTGGAGGCCGCGTTGCCGGCAAAGAGTGAGGGACCTGGGCGCGTGGTGCGGACGCCGAGGTCGCGAGCTGAAGATCTTTAAAACGCGCCAACACACAGGAACATCAGTCAGTTAGGACCTGACTGTGCCCTTAGGGAAGGTCTCGGATTTAAGGCTGCGAGGACAATGAGAAAGAAGTGCGAAGCGGTTGGGTGCATATTCACGCTGCTGCCTCTGATTGGCGGCTCTGATACGGGGCGTGGCCTCGAGCGCGGCGCGTAGCCGTACTGGGGATGCGCGCGCAGGCCCACGACCATTGCTCTGCCCCCATCTGGGCTGTGATTGGCCTACTCGGCTCAAGGGGCGGGTGTTCAGGCGGGGGTGCGCGCGCAGCTGCGGCGTCCCACACTACAGCGCCTGCTGTCACCGCCATGGCGGCACCGCTTTTGCTGCAGCAAGGACGAGCCGGGGCGCTGAAGGTAAAAGAGGCGCCTGCCTGGGCTGGCTACGCGGCCCGGAGCCCACGTAGGGAATGGGGTGAGGGGTCGCGGTGCTGGACAGGCCCCGGCATCTGCGCGACCTCCAGCCGTCCTGGTTGGGCCGATGACTCCGCTCCCTGGGCCCAGGACTGAGGGTCACGGGGCCAGGCCGGGTGTAGCCGGCAAGCGTCCTGGAGCTCCCCTATTCCCTTCCGCCTCCGCAGCTGTCTGAGGCTGGCGTGTCCCGTGCAGACCGCCCTACCACCCCGCGCAGTGGTGTCCCCCGCTGGACCCGAATCACCTCGGGAGCTCCTGAGGGCTGCATGCCTGGGCAGCAGACGGGGTGGACGTTTCCGGCTGATGCTGCCGCGCCGCCGGGATCAGCCGCTGTGCGGCCTCCCGCACGGCTTCTTTAAGGACATTGACTTCCCCATGTAGCCAAGGGAGGAAATGAGAGAACTATCAGGGACCTGGTCAACCCAGTAACTTCCTGACAGCTGTTGAGAAGCCAGCTGACATGACCTGACCCGTGAAAAGGGGAGAAGGGCTTTTTCTGCAAATGAAAAGCTAAGGTCACGCCGGCCGCGGGCACTCGGGGATTTTGCCTATAATCCCATTACTTTGGAAGGCGAGCCAGGCGGATCACTTGAGCTCAGGAGTTCGAGACCAGCCTGGCCAACATGGCAAAACCCTATCTCTACAAAAAATACAAAAAATTATCTGGGCATGGTGATGCATTCCTGTAATCTCAGCTACTTGGGAGGTGAGAGGATCCCGTGAGCCTGGGACTCGGAGGTTGCAGTGAGAAGAGATCACGCCACTGCACTCCAGCCTGGGGGACAGAATGAATAAATAAGGCCGGGTGTGGTGGCTCACGCCTGTAATCCAAGCACTTTGGAGGCCAAGGCGGGCAGATCACCTGAGGTCGGGAGTTCAAGACCAGCCTGATCAACATGGTGAAACCCTGTCTTTGAAAAAAAAAAAAAAAAAGAATGAATAAATAAGACTAAGGCCACTTCATTATCTTATAAACTTAAAAATGGCTGTTATTTTTAAAATAACTTAAAAATAACTTTTATTCTGGCTGCAGAATAAAAGTTCAGATAGGGAGGGAAATACATTGACAATCCACAGTTACTCCTTCAAGCATCTAGTTCCTAACGATTTTTATCAGCTTTTATTCACATAAGCACGGGTACTCATGCTTACAATCATGGACATAAATGTTTTTTGTTTATATGTGCACATACAGGCACCTCTGTTCTGTATCCAGCATCTAGAACATTGTACTGTCTTGCACTTAGTAGGCCTTAGTGAATATATGCCAATTTGGCAAGATATAAATTGTAAACACTTATATTGTAGACACTTTTGAAGCAGTTATTATATACCTACATCATTTTAATGGCCAGATAGTATTTCTTCTACTCTATTTTCTAAGTATAGGAAAACATTTTACAAAAAGAAACATAGGGCCATATGGGTGGCTCACACCTATAATCCCAGCACTTTGGGAAGCCAAGGCAGGTGGATCATTTGAGGTCAGGGGTTTGAGACCAGCCTGGCCAACATGGTGAAACCCTGTCTCTACTAAAAATACAAAAAGAGTTGGGCACAGTGGCTCACACCTGTAATCCCAGCACTTTGGGAGGCCGAGGCATCCTGAGGCCAGGAGTTCAACACCAGCCTGATCAACATGGTGAAGCCCCATCTCTACTGAATACAAAAAATTGGCCAGACATGGTAGCGAATGCCCGTAATCCCATCTACTTGGGAGGCTGAGGAAGGAGAATCGCTTGAACCTGGAAGGCAGAGGTTGCAGCGAGCGGAGATGGCCCCACTACACTCCAGCCTAGGTGACAGAATGAGACTCTCTCAAAAAAAATGTAAAAAGATACAAAATGATGAGCCAGGCATGGTGGCACCTGCCTGTAATCCCAGCTACTTGGGAGGCTGAGGCAGAAGAATTGCTTGAGCCCAGGAGGCAGAGGTTGCAGTGAGCCGAAATCATGCCACTGCACTCCAGCCTGGGTGACAGAGTGAGACCCATCTCCAAAAAAGAAAGAAAGAAATGTAGTAGTATTTTGTAGGTTTATCAATAATTGGAGACTACAAAAAATATGCATAGCAGAACATCTGGTTGGAGTTTCATTAACCCAGATATTAATAGTGATTGTCCTTGAACTCAGGCATTTTCTTGTTGCAGCATTTTTGTATTTTACAAAATGTCCACAATATACATTATGAAAACTGTAATACCATTAGAAGTATACTATGTGAATGTTTTGCATTTATATGTAGTAGTAATATATAGTATTCATATGCACAGTACCTACATGCATACAATCCTAGCACTTTGGTTGGTTCTTTTTTGTTTTCCTGAGACGGAGTCTTGCTCGGTTGTCCAGGCTGGAGTACAGTGGTGCAATCTTAGCTCAGTGCAACCTCCACCTCCTGGGTTTAAACAGTTCTCCTGCCTCAGCCTCTGGAGTAGCTGGGACTACAGGCACGCACCACCATGCCCGGCTAATTTTTTTTTTTTTTCTTTTTTTTTTAGGCGGGGTTTCACCATGTTGGTCAGGCTGGTCTTGAACTCCCAACCTCAGGTGATCCGCCCGCCTTGGCCTCCAAAGTGCTTAGATTACAGGCATGAGCCACCGCCCCCGGCCAATTCTTTTGTATTTTTGGCAGAGATAGAGTTGGCCAGGCTGGTCTGAGAACTCTTGACTTCAAGTAATCTGCCCACCTCTGCCTCCCGAAGTGCTGGGATTATAGGCATGAGCCACCATGCCTGGCCAATGCCAGCACTTTGGGAGGCCAGGATTTCAGGATCACTTGAGGCCAGGAGTTTGAGACCAATCTGGACAACATAGCCAGATCTTGTCTCTACAAAAAATAAAAAATGTTAGCCAGGCATTTTGGTGCGTGCCTGTAGTCCCAGGTATGTCAGAGGATCACTTGCACCCAGGAGTTGAGGCTGCAGTGAGCCATGATTGTGCCATTGCACTCCAGCCTGGGTGACTGAGGGAGACCCCTGACTCAAAAAAGAAATAAAAGAAAAAAGTATTCATATGTAGTACCAACTATTATATAATAGCATTCCTCTAAACATCCATGTTCATTAATTCTTTTGTCAGACTATCCTCCAGGAAGCCCATGTGTTTCGAGGACTTGCTTCTACAGTTCCTTTGTCTGCGGAATCAGGGAAGAGTGAAAAGAGTCAGCCACAGAATCCCAAGAAGCAAAATGCACCAAAAAGTAAGATTTTGATGGTAGTCACGAGGGAAAGAGAATGCAAAAAGTAAACAGATCAATCTTCCAAGCATGACAATGAGTTTTACTGGCTACATAATTTATGCTGCTGCTTTTTCAGCAGTGTCCAGATCATATGAGACACAAGATCTGTAACAGATTTTAGACCAAACATACCAGTGATGTCATAGTCTTTGACTCAACGTTTAGCCCTGAAATGGTTCTTCCTATATTTTCTAAATGCCAAACCCCAACCTGAAGTGAGTGATGCCTTGGGTAAAGGCTCTGTGACACTTAGATGGCCCCGACACAGTAAAGTTGCCCGAAAGCCACCTTACTTTCCTTCCTCTGATGCTGACTTTTCAGTCTCTCTGAGACCCATATGTGGTTTTCCAGGCACTGCTTAGTCCCAGTCCAGAATTGCAGCATTGTTTTATGACTGTGGAGACGGAGCTAACAGCAGGCACGGTGTTTTTTCCACTCTGACTCACATTGCTGATGCATGATGTTTCCAGCTCTTCACACAGTCATTTTGACTTTTATCACCAAATGTTTTACCTTTTCTCCCCCCTCCCTGAATACCAGTGCAGCATATACTCATTGAAGGAAAATAAGAAATGCAACAGTATATTTTAAATGCTTCTCTTCTGAGAATAATTTTATTTTCTGTTTGCTGCTCCTTATTGGTAATTGATTATGGTCCAGGTCCATTGCAGTTAGCCTTAATTGTTACAACCCTAATTTACTCTTGAAAACATATGTACGGGCCAGGCACAGGCTCATGTCTGTAATCCCACCACTTTCGGAGGCCGAGGCAGGTGGATCATCTGAGGTCAGGAGGTTGAGACCAGCTTGGCCCACATGGAAAAAACCCATCCCTACCTAAAATACAAAAATTAGCCAGGCATGGTGGCACGTGTCTGTAGTCCCATCTACTTAGGTGGCTGAGGCAGGAGAATCACTTGTACCCATGAGGAGGAGGTTGCAGTGAGCTGAGATCACACCACTACATTCTAGCCTGGGCAACAGAGTGAGACTATGTCTCAAAAAACAAAACAAAACAAAAAAAACGTGGCACAAACTGTCTCTGTAAATCTTTAATTCTTACATGAGGTTGTAGAATGATAATTGATTTCTGTCTTACTTTCATCAAAATCCTATTTCCTCAGTTTGAATGTTTGGAAGTATTTAGAGTCTTTGGTTTTCTTCTTCCTTGGTCAGTGCACAGAACACTGGTAGGTTTTTTAAAATGTGTGTTTTATAGAGAGTGCCAGCCGCTGACTGCCTCTCACAGTGCATCGACTTGAGGCTTGGATTCCATGAGAATGTTATTTAGTTTTGTCCTATGATTCCTGCCTCCTTTTTCAGTCATTGTTCTTTTCTCTTTTCTTCTTCCTTTTATGTTATTTGTTTTAAGAGAGAGGCTCTGGCTCTCTCTCCCAGGGTGGAGTGCAGTGGCACAGTCATAGCTCACTACAGCCTCGAACTCCTGGGCTCAAGCAATCCTCCCACCTCAGCCTCCTGAGTAGCTGAGACTACAGGCACATGCCGCCACACCTGGCATATTCCTGGCATGTTCTGCTGTTGTTGTTTATTTTTTGAGACAGAATCTTGCCCTGTCACCCAGGGTGGAGTACAGTGGCACAATCATAGCTCACTGCAGCCTCGATCTTGCAGGCTCAAGTGATCCTCCCACCTCAGCCTCTGGAGTATCTAGGACTAAAGGTGCACACCATCACATCCCAGCTACTATTTTAATTTTCCGTAGAGACGAAGTCTCACTATATTGCCTAGACTGGTCTTGAATTCCTGGGCTCAGGCAATCCTCCCGCCTCAGACTTCCGTAGTGTTGGGATTACAGGCGTGAGCCACTGTGCCCAGTCTACCTGGCATGTTTCTGACGTTCCTTAAATATTTACCTATGAACAATTAGTTGAATTTCATTGCTAACATCTGCTTCTTTGGTGAATTTCAGTCTGTGTCTGCAATCCTACATCATAGACTTTTGCATTTGGATTAAATGGATTTTAAAATATGGCAGAGCCAAAGAGCCCCCTTTTTAGATACATGCATCTGTGTGAGTGGAAATGGAGTGCCTCATCCTGGGCCCATCTGGGGTGTGGCTTAGGGAGGGGAACGCTGACCTGGGAGTGGGCCTTGAGCTCTCATGGAGCTTCTGCCTCTGGCCTGGATGGGCCCTGCAGGCCTTGGAGCCTCAGTTCCTTTGTGCGTAAGCAGGATGAGCTACCAGCCTCACTGGGTGGTGGTGAGACCAGCTGCAGTGGGCTACACATAGCTACTGTTCACACTGCAGAATGCTTTCAGGTGGGAGGACAGTTTTCAGAACTAAGCTCGTCAATACACATAATAGTTGTAACATCTCATAATTATTATTTTTTTTTTTGAGACAGAGTGTTACTCTATCCCCGAGGCTGGAGTGCAGTGGCGTGATCTCAGCTCACGGCAACCTCAGCTCACTGCAACCTTCACCTCCTGAGTTAAAGTGATTCTCCTGCCCCAAGCTCCTGAGTAGCTGGGATTACACATGCATGCCACCATACCTGGCTAATTTTTGTATTTTTAGTAGAGACGGGTTTCAACATGTTGGTCAGGCTGGTCTCGAACTCCTGACCTCATGATCCGCCCACCTCGGCCTCCCAAAGTGCTGGGATTACAGGCATGAGCCACCACGTCCAGCCTGATTTTTAAAAGAATTCCTGTACAGGCCGCGCATGGTGGTTCATTCCTGTAATCCCAGAACTTTGGGAAGCTGAGGTGGGAAGATCAGTTGAGCTTAGGAGTTTGAGACCACCCTGCGCAACATAGTAAGACCCCATCTCTAGGAAAAATTTTAAAAAATAGCCGGGAGTGGTAGTGTGCACCACCTGTGGTAGTGTGCATAACCTGTGGTCCTAGTTATTCAGGAGGCTGAGGTGAGAGGATCATTTGAGCCCAGTGGGTTGAAGCTGGAGTGAGTCATGATTGCACCACTGCACTCCAGCCTGGGTGACAGAGTGAGACCCTGTCTCAACAAAAATAAAAACTGAGTCCAGTCATGGTGGCTCAAGCTTGTAATCCCACCATTTATGGAGGGCGAGGCAGGTGCATCACTTGAGGTCAGGAGTTTGAGAATAGCCTGGCCAATATGGTGAAACCCTGTCTCTACTAAAAATACAAAAATTAGCTGGGTGTGGTGGCAGGTGCCTGTAATCCCAGCTACTCAAGAGGCAGAGGCTGCAGTGAGCCGAGGTCATGCCACTGCACTCCAGCCTGGGTGCCGCAGTGGTCTCAAAAAAAAAAAAAAAAAACACCAAACCAAAAAGTCCTTGTATAAAGAAAAATAAATCGTGCTTCTAAATGGATGTGTGCAGGCCCATGTTTCCCCTGAAGTGTTGGTAAGTGTAAGACAAGCTTTTCACCCTCCAGATCAAGCCTTTCTCAGCTGGAAGTGGCTTTGGAAGCTCTCACGGAAGTTTCCTGCGTCCAGGTGAGGGCACCCAAAGCTCTCACCCTTGGAATTACATCTCTAGTCAGAGTGTCTGCCACCAGGACAAGACCCTGGGGTGATGGAGTGTGCTGCGCCTCACTTCATCAGAGCTGTCCGGCTTCCCTAGCACATGCCTTCCCCAAGGAAGGCTGCCAGCAGAGATGTCAGAGGCTGGGGTGCTCTTGGAGGTGCATTTTGGGGAACCACCAGGCTCTACAGCTTTGTGCTTTCCTTGAATCCAGTACCCAGCCCTAATTTTGCATAAGTCACTAATAAATTGTTGACTGAGTAATTTCTGTATAACTTTTTGAAGAGTCTGTTAAGAAGCCAAAGTGAATTATCCATTTGAAGTCCTTGTTTCAGTTTTAAAAGTAAGGAATATCTGGAAATAGAAATTTCATGTATCCAGCCAGGTGTGGCGGCTCAGGCCTGTAGTCCCAGCACTTTGGGAGGGTGAGGTGGGTGGATCACCTGAGGTCAGGAGTTTGAGACCAGCCTGACCCAACATGATGAAACCCCATCTCTACTAAAAATCAAAAAAAAAAAAAAAAATTAGCCGGGTATAGTGGCACATGCCTGTTACCCCGGCTACTCAGGCTGCTGAGGCAGGAGAATCACCTGAACCCAGGAGGCGGAGGTTGTAGTGAATCAAGACCATGCCATTGCACTCCAGCCTGGGCGAAAACAGTGAAACTCCACCTCAAAAAAAAAAAAAAAAAAAAAAATTAGCCAGGTGTGGTGATGTACACCTGTAGTACCAGCTACTTAGGAGGCTGAGGCAGGGAGATCACTTGAGCCCAGGATGCTGAGGTTTCAGTGAGCTGAGATCGCACCACTGCACTCTAGCATGGGTGACTAAGCTAGACTCCATCTAAAAAAAGAAGAAAATGTTAGATATCCAGTTATAACAAGCAGTGCCAGCCACTGCTCCAAGTACTTCCCCATATCTTATCTTCCCCAGTCCTCAGCAACCCAGGGAGGAGATGCTCCTGTTATCCCCATGTCATAGACAAGGAAGTCATGGTGTGGAGGGACTGAGCTGCCTAAGTCCACACAGGTGTCAGTGGAGAAGCCTGGATTTGAACCTAGGCACTCCGGCGGTGCAGTTCATATTTTAATCACTGTGCTGTCTTCCTTCTGAAAACTCTCAATTCTCATGTGTTTATTTAAAAATGAAACTTTCTATAGTGAAACACCTGTAGAAATTTCCATTACCATGTAACATTTGAGTAACTTTATTCTCTAATGTAATATTTAAATGTACCTTTGTTTCTGAATGTACCTTGTTTCCAAAATTTGTTTCCTGACCTTTCGACAAGATAGGGAAGTATTTTAAGGTTGCTAATCCCTGTCTCACACTTGTAGGAGAATCACTAAAAGCTTGAAGGCCACACCCTCATTTTTGAAGTAAGCAGAAAAGAGAGTAGGAAATGTGAGTTCTGTTTTGAGAGGAGATAGGGAGACAGCAAGGGGAAGTGCTGCCTGCACTACTGACTAGGACAGTATTTGTGTGTCTTTATTTTACACGGGTTGTGATGGTCTCTGAGAAAAGAAACAGTCTCTGCAATTCCCCGTCTTGTGCTGTGAGATAGGCCTACACAGCTTGTGTTTTATTATAGTCACCCTTCAGGATCTGAGGGGATTTCCTGCTGTCTGTTAGCCTTTCCGTCAGATTCTCCCAGTAACTTGCGTGAACAGAAGACACTTTAAATCATTATTTTGTATGATAGACAAATGTTTTCTCTTCAAACAAAATTTGTGAGTCACAGCATTGTTAATCCCATCTGAAATGTTGTGTCCATTTTCAATAGGTAATAAATCAACCTACTATGTAGTTTTAATATTCATTAAAACTTTTTAAATCTCCACACAAATTTTGGAAGATTCAGTCATCATTATTTTTCTATTCAATACAGCCTATCTAAGATAAACCTTACTTTCAGTTGTTTTTTCATACTTGGAAAATTCATGCTCAAAATACAGATGAATTAATGATCCAGGTGTGTGAGCTGTGAGGGTTTGAAGGCCAGCGTGTCTTAGACATTGCCATTAGGACTGTTCAAGCTGTGCAGTTTAGAGGGACCCCCCTTCACCCCATCTTTACATTTAGCACAGCCCTGGACCTCTGTGTGAGCTCTGAAAATGGCCAGCACCAGCACTCCTCTGGGCAACCCAAATGCAGGCTCCAGGCGTGCACCTGGTGGGGGTGGTCCTGACGGGGCGGGAGTGGGTCCCACACTCCCCCACTCCTCTGACTCTTCAGCCATTGCCTCTCACGATGCCCATCGGCTTCTCTCTGGCCCGTTTCTGATTGTAGTTCCTCAGTTTTCTTTGATCATTTTCTATTAGTCTGTTAAACATAGGTGCCTGAGCGCAGGAAATAATTAAATACGCATTTGGATTCTGTTGTTAGGACACATAAGAGGACAGTTTTTCTACTTTAGGGAAGGAGAGAAGTAAACTTGTGATTTTTTTTTTTAATTTGAGACAAGTTCTCACTCTGTCACCAGGGTCGGAGTGCAGTGGCACAGCAGCTCATGCAGCTTCTACCTCCCAGGCTCAAGCGATCCTCCCACCTCAGCCTTCCACACCCGGCTGATGTTTGTATTTTGTGCATAGACAGGATTTCGCCATGTTGCCCAAGCTAGTCTCAACTCCTGGCCTCAAGCAGTCCGCCTGCCTCGGCCTCCCAAAATGCTAGGATTACAGGCATGAGCCACTGCACCCAGCTGGATTGTGATACTTTTAGTATAAAGTAGACTTCAAGACTCTGGATTTAGAGGCTGTTCACATATAATATTTGCTGGGGAGGTGTCAGAGCCCCAGCACTGAGAAATGGTTGACTCAGGAGGTTGGTAAGAATTTACCAACAACAGTATAGGTGTGAAAAAGGAAAGATGGCCGGGCATGGTAGCTCATGCCTGTCAGCACTTCGGGAGGCCAAGTAGGATGGATCACCTGAGGCTGGGAATTTGAGACCAGCCTAACCCAGAAACCCCATCTCTACTAAAAATACAAAATTAGCTGAGCATTGTGTCACATGCCTGTAATCCCAGCTACTCTGGAGGCTGAGGCAGGAGAATCACTTGAATCTGGGAGGTGAAGCTTATGGTGAGCCAAGATTGCGTCATTGCACTCCAGCCTGGGCAATAAGAGCAAAACTCCATCTCAAAAAAAAAAAAAAAAAGGAAAGTTTATCAGAATGCTGCAGGACAGTGCAGTGGGGGTGCCAGCAAGAGAGGACTGAGCCCGCTGTGGTGGATTTTTCCTTGGGAGCATTTATGGACCTTAAGGTGGGAGTTTGAGGCTAATCTGGGCCATATTAGCCCTGTGGGTCATGATAAATGATGACATTGCAGATATTTTGGTGCCTTAATGTCAGCAAGGGTTGCAAAATGAGTGTCGGCAAGGCATTCCAGAGATGTATAGAAATTCTAGTGACTTATAAAAGTTGAAAGAGGCCTGGAACCAGATGCCGACTTTAGACACTAGGGAAGTTTAGTGACTTCTAAATTCCCAGATAAGGAGTTTAGCCTCTGGATGGCCTGTCTGCTGGCCACCGGGTGGTCTTTACTCCCTCCTCAGTTCCTCAGATGGGAGTTTCTGTCTCCAGGACCTGTTCAGTGGGCACCGGGGGATTTTCACCCTGCTCATTCCTGCTTCTCCTCCCAAATATTTTGGTCACATCTTTGACCCTTTGTGTTGACCCATGCTCATGTCTGCCTGCTGCCTACTGGAGTCTCAGGAAAGGCAAAAGTGAATGCCCACAGTGAAGAGGGGTGTGGAGTCCCTCTGGCCGCTTCCTGCTGAAAGACAATGCCGAGGGGACAGGTTACCTTTTCTGTTTCTTGCTTTCTGTCATGAAGGACTCATTCCTTGGGGGAAGACTGGATTCTATCAAGAGGGCCCATGTAAGTGGAAGTTGCTGTACTGGGATTGCATACTCATCTGCAGGAGAAATTGTTATAATCTGGAAGATATAAACTATTTTTTTTCCTTAAGACAGAGTCACTCTGTCACCCAGGCTAGAGTGCTGTGGGGCGATCTTGCTTCATGGCCACCTCTGCCTCCCAGGTTCCAGCAATAGTCTCATGCCTATACTTTTGCCTTTCTGTTTTGTTCAGAAAGTTCTGATTTTTTTTTTTTTTTTTTTTAATATTTGAGAAGCACCAGTTTTTTAGAAACTCAAAAAAGTATACATTTGTAAAATTTCAATAATCTGAAAATACCTTGATTGTAATTTAACTGTCTTAAATTTGATGAACTTGTTTAGAAAATAATTATTGTCAGAGAACCTACCACTGTGAAGAAACGGAGACAGGCCTGGCGTGGTGGCTCACACCTATAATCCCAGCACTTTGGGAGGCCAAGATGGGTGGATCACAAGGTCAGGAGGTTGAGACCAGCCTGGCCAACATGGCAAAACCCATCTCTACTAAAAAAAAAAAAATACAAAAATTAGTCAGGTGTGGTGGCACGCATCTATAGTCCCAGCTACTCGGGAGGCTGAGGCAGGAGAATTGCTTGAACCCGGAAGTGGAGGTTGCAGTGAGCCAAGATCATGCCATTGTACTACAGCCTGGTCGGAAGAGCCAGACTCTGTCTCAAAAACAAAAGGAGAAAAATGTGTTACTCTTATTAGTGAAAATCCTCATTTTAAAAAACTTTCAGCTACAAAGAAAAGTATCTCTACTTGTTTTTTCCCTTGATCATGAGGCCGGACTTTCACATGAGAGTGGGTTTCTACGGGGCCTGTCTTAGGATGATTGTACTGAGGATACCATCAATAACAAGTAATATGTCATGAAATGTCTGTGATTTTGACTGAGTCTTAACGTTATTTTGTTAAATAATATTCCTCTTTATGCCGTTTCCTAGATGTAGTGGAACCAAAGCAGAGGGGCAAGCTCCTAACCACCCAGACAGCAGCTGAATTGTCTAAAAACCTATCTTCACCCGGTTCTCACCCGCCAGCTGTGAATAAGGGCGGGATGGTAGCTAGCCCCAGCCCCGATGGCAGCGTGCTGTTCACAGATGAAGGGGCTCCAAAATTTTTGTCCAGAAAGACTTTGGTAGAGTTTCCACAAAAAGTTCCGTCTCCATTCAGAAAACAGGGCTCTGGTTCAGAAGCTCGTCGGGTGGGTCAGAAAGTGGCGTCATCTTCGTCTTCATCCTCATCCAGCTCCTCTGATTCCGAGTCTGACAATGAGGCTGATGTTTCAGAGGTCGCTTCTCAAGTGATGAGCAAAGGCAGAGCGGGGCTTCGAAAACCAGAGGCCTCTCATTCCTTTGAAAACAGAGCCTCCCAAGTTACAGTATCAGCAAAAGAGAAAACCTCGCTGCAGAAGCTGCATGTGGACGTCACTCATCCAGAGAAGCCACGCCAGCCAAGGAAGAAAGGGCTCCCCGCTAAGCCGTCAGAAGGCAGGGAGGATGTGAGAGCAAAGACCACAGTGCCCAGATCTCACGTAGATGAGCTTTTGAAGCAAAGTTTAAAGGAAAAACCATTGCAGAAAACATTTAGATTAAATGAAATAGATAAGGAAAGCCAAAAGCCATTTGAAGTTAAAGGACCCTTAACTATCCACACAAAATCAGGGCCGTCTGCACCACTGAAGGGCAGCCCAGCGCCTACTGTGCTGGCAGAAGAGGCCAGAGCACAGGGGCAGCTGCAAGCCGTTCCTTCTGGGGCCTCAGAGGGGCATCTGGAAACACCAGTGCCAGAGCCCCAGCACAAGGCAGTCCCTCCCCTACCCGGAAGGGAAGCCTCGGGGATGCAGAGAAGAGAAGGGCGCCTGAAGGCTAGAGAGGCAGTCGTGGAAGGTGAGATTCCAGTTCCTGTTGAGAAGAACCACGATTTCCATGAAAAGCCAGCAACACCGAAGCGCGAGGCCAAGGGCGAGGCCATGGAAGACACGGCCGAGCCAGGAGACGATCAAGACTGCACACAGGGTATACCTTGACTCACTCCCGCATCCTCCCTGTTCCCTAGGGTAGTGAGGCAGAGGAACTAGTTTACATGTGCTTGCAGAGCAGTGTTACAGTTAATCACATTCTGCACTGGAAATATGGTCTGTAACGCTCTCAGCCAGGCAGAGGAGTATGTCTTAAGTATGGACAGTCCACATCTTTATATTCAAAACCCTAAAATAGTTAACATTTTTTTTTTTTTGAGATGGAGTCTCACACTGTCGCCCAGCTGGACTGCAGTGGTGCAATCTTGGCTCACTGCAACCTCCACCTCCCTGGTTCAAGCAATTCCCCTGCCTCAGCCTCCTGAGTAGCTGAGATTACAGACACACACCACCATACCCAGCTAATTTTTTTGTGTTTTTAGTGGAGACAAGGTTTTAGTATGGTGGCCAGACGGGTCTTGAACTCCTGACCACCTTGGCCTCCCAAAGTGCTGGGATTACAGGCATGAGTCACCGCACCTGGCCTATGAAGGGCTTTTAAAGGGCAACAGTATTTATTCCTATTATCTTTTCTTTTTTTTGGAGATGGAGTCTCGCTCTGTCGCCCAGGCTGGAGTACAGTGGCATGATCTCAGCTCACTGCAACCTGCACCTCCCAGGTACAAGTGATTCTCCTGCCTCAGCCTCCCGAGTAGCTGGGACTGCAGGTACCCACCACCATGCCTGGCTGATTTTTGTATGTTTAGTAGATACAGGGTTTCACCATGTTGGTCAGGCTGGTCTCGAACTCCTGACCTCAGGTGATCCACCCACCTCGGACTCCCAGTATGCTGGGATTACAGGCATGAGCCACCACTCATGGCTATGTTGTCATTTTCTTGAGCACTAAACTTGATAAAAATGCAGTGTGCTTTAGGTGGGTCATGGCAAACATGAAAAGGTGGGCTTCCATTTTGGAATCCATGGCTCTTCTTGAAGACTTCTCTAAAATCCAGGATCCCTAACAAGCACGGCTCCATCCTGTGTCTGCTCTCCATCCTCTGTACCGCCGCCCCTCGCCTCTCATGCCTTACCTGATGCCTTCTTGTTCTTGGTTTGTTACGTGACAGGATTTATGTGTTTTCTCCCTCTCCATCTGCTCCCTCTTCCATCAGCATGCAGAGTGCCGGTGCTTGCCAGGCTTCTCCAGGCCTCAGGAGCTGCATTTCCTGATGCTGCTATTTTCACTCCTTCTGCTCTAAAATGGAGACGAATAACACAACTTGCAGGATAAAAACAGAGAATTGGGAGTTTTCAGATTGCAAACCTTTTTGAATAGAAACTTGCTTCTAATATTTCATGGATGTGTTGCTTTTTAAATATTTTCTGTGCTCATGCGCACAGCCCACCTTGCAGAGCTGTGTCTGTGTGGGGCCACCATCTCACTAGGTAGTCCCTGCCCCGGTACTTGCCTTCCAGGTGGATGGGTTTTAAATCAGAGTTTTATAACCCACATTTTGGTCAGTTACCCTCCTTATAGTAACTATGTATGTTCTGCTTTGAAGGTGTACCTACACCAGACTGAAGACATACAGCTTGTGGAGACTGGAACAATGTCAGCTCTTTAAATAAGACATTGTTTTTGCTTAACATAACTTAAAAATGAAGAACTGAGCTTTTGATATTAATTGAAATCGTGAGAAAATAAATGTATTTTTTTTTGTGGTGCGTGAATAAAAGACAGACCTGATGACCTGATTTCCAGAAATTGAGTCAGTACAAATCTTAACCCAAACATTAGCCTGTCTTCCCATGCAGGTTTTGATCTTGCCGTTATGTTATATTGCATTTCCCACTGCAGAACAATATTTCTTTTGCCTCAACCCCTACTTGTAGTTTAGAATTACCAAATGTTCAAATGCTGTGTTGTTGCTGTTACTATAATTTATCTAATTTTCTTATATCAGACATTCAAAAGCCTCCTTTAAGCTTTTCAAAATTTTCTTTTTATTTTTTTGAGACAGAGTCTTGCTCTCTCCCCCAGGCTGGAGTGCAGTGATACTATCTTAGCTCACTGCAACCTCCACCTGGCAGTTTCAAGTGATCCTCCCACCCCAGCCTCCTGAGTAGCTATTTTGCCCAGAATGATCTGAAACTCCTCAGCTCAAGCAGTCCTCCCACCTCAGCCTCCCAAAGTGCTGGGATTATGGGCATGAGCCACCATCCCCAGCCCAGATTTCTAATAGAGGTAGATTTTTTCATGCATCTCTAAGTGACCCAAAAGTCCTGCCACAATTGTTCTAGGCATTTTCAAACTTTAGAATAGCCTAGAAGTATACAAACTAAGACATTAAGACACATTGTGTGGCTGGGCACTGCAGCTTACGCCTGTAATCCCAGCACTTTGGGAGGCCGAGTGGGCAAATCACTTGAGGTCAGGAGGTCAAGCCTAGCCTGGCCAACATGGTGAAATCCTGTCTCTACTGAAAATACCAAAATTAGCCAAGCTTGGTTGCAGACACCTGTAATTCCAGCTACTTGGGAGGCTGAGGCGGGAGAATCATTTGAATCTGAGAGGTAGAGGTTGCAGTAAGCTGAGATTGCACCACTGCCCTCCAGCCTGGGCAACAGAGCAAGACTCCATCTCAAAAAAAATATATAATAACTATTCCATTTCTTAAATTGCTAAGGCTGTATGTTTTAGAATAAATTTCCAAGTAATATATTTTTTTCTTTTGAAGACACTGTGACTTTCATGGGCTTTTCTTTTTTAATTAGACAGTTTGTTCCTCACAGATAGGGCTGACGAAGAGTGCTTGGTAGATAAGGGCCTGTGTGAGCCAAGTCATTCACAAAGAGCTGTTCCCGTGTGGGTCTCACGGGTATTGCGTTTCCTCCACAGACTCGGCCGCAGCGCCTACTGAGCCGTTCGACAACACTACCTACAAGAACCTCCAGCATCATGACTACACCACGTACACCTTCTTAGACCTAAACCTCGACCTCTCAAAATTCAGGATGCCTCAGCCCTCCTCAGGCCGGGAGTCACCTCGACACTGATGGCCTGCGGTGCGAAGATGAACCTTGCTGCATCTTCACTGCATCCTGGAGTGCAAAACTAAAATCCACTCGTGTCACAAAGCCCAGTGTGCATAATTGGTCTCACTTTTACACTATTATTTTTCTTCAAGACGGTCTCAAAAACAGACAGTCTCACTCTGTCACCAAGGCCAGAGTGCAGTGGCGCGGTCTCGGCTCACTGCAACTGCCATCTCTTGGTATCAAGTGATCCTCTCTCTTCAGCCTCCCGAGTAGCTGGGACCACAGGCACGCACCACCACACCCAGCTAATGTTTATACTTTTAGTAGAGACAGGGTTTCACCATGTTGGCCAGGCTGGTCTCCAGCTCCTGACCTCAGGTGATCCACCTGCCTCGGCCTCCCAGAGTGCAGGGATTACAGGCGTGAGCCACTGCACGCGGCCACTTTCACACTTTTTACAGTACATGGTGAATGAGCAACACTAATGCTGATTAGTCAACGTATATTTTTGAATATCTACTATGTGCAAGGAATTTTCTTATAAGGTTATGGATCACTGGGCAAATCCATGTAATTAGAGAATTTTAAGTGCTTTAGAGCAGTGTGATTCTACTATGCTAAGCCTAGTCAATTTAGCATTAACTGATTATCAGCTGAGTGTCAATAATGTAATAGTGACTTCTAGTCCTACAAGCCTAGTTTTTTTTTTTAACATAAACTCAAGATTTTGTCTTCGTAATAAAAGATGACACTTAGAACTGGATCACGTGGCCCTTTCTCTTGTCTCCTCCCAGTTGAAAATGCTTGCATCTTTTAACAGCCAGCATTCTCGTAGATCTGCAGTTGGGCTTAATGCACTCAAGCCTTAGCAGTCTTCTTTTTAGCCTTTTTCCAGGAAATCGGCTTGGTTTGCCTGTGATAGCCACCTCTGCTTCCTGTCATAATGCCGCTTTCCCTGGGCATACAGGGAATCCTTGCCCTTCTTGTGCTTGCCACACTTCTTCGAGAAAGTCCAGCGGGTTTTAGAAACGTCCATGTTAGCGTGAGCACTATCGGCATGGAAAGAGGCCTGGTTTTTGATCATTAGAAACAAGTTTTGGCCCGGTGCGGTGGTTCACACCTGCACTCCCAGCACTTTGGGAGGCTGAAGCAGGTGGAAGATCACCTGAGCTCAGGAGTTCAAGACCAGCCTGGCCAACATGGTGAAACGCATCTCTACTAAAATACAAAAGGTAGCCAGGTGTGGTGGGCAACTGTCATTTCAGCTGCTTAGGAGGCCGAGGCAGGAGAATCGCTTGAACCCAGGAGGCAGAGGTTGCAGTGACCAGAGATCGCCCCATTGTACTCTAGCCTGGGTGAGAAGAGTGAAACATCATCTCAAAAATAAATAAAAATAAGCTGGGTGCGGTGGCACACACCTGTAATCCCAGCACTTTGGGAGGCCAAGGCAGGCAAATCACCTGAGGTTGGGAGTTTGAGACCAGCCTGACCAACATGGAGAAACCCTGTCTCTACTAAAAATACAAAAAATTAGTCGGGTGTGTTGGCACATGCCTGTAATCCCAGTTACTTGGTGAGGCTGAGGCAGGAGAATTGCTTGAACCCAGGAGGCGGAGGTTGCAGTGAGCCGAGATCACACCATTGCACTCCAGCCTGGGCAACAAGAGCGAAACCCTGTCTCAAAAATTTAAAAATAAATCAATGTAAAAATAGGGCAGGGGACAAAAAGAAAGAAACAATTCTTCTTACCAAAAGAGGTTGAAAATGTCCCTTCTGTTGTCCCTGCCCACAATGTCCTAAGCCTAGCAGGTGTTGACCCAAAGAAAGAAGCGGGGGCAAAACGAACGTAAGTAGCATTTTATCTGGGCCAAGCGTGGCCTGCAAGGCAGCAGCACAAGCCCTGAATATCCCTGCTCTGATTAGCTGCACTCACAGGTGGCATTCTGTTGTTCTGTGGTTTTCTTGAAAAGGGGTCTCACTCTGTCACCTACGCTGTAGTGCAGAGGCTTGATGTTAGCTCACTGCAACCTCGGCCTCCTGGGATCAAGCGATCCTCTCACTTCAGCCTCCAGAGTAGCTAGGACTTTAGGCATGCACCACCATGCTTGGCTTTTTAAAAAATGTTTGTAGAGATAGGGTTTGACCACGTTACCCAGGCTGGTCTCGAACTCCTGGACGCAAGCAATCCGCCTGCCTCAGACTCCCAAAATGCTGGAATTACAGGTGTGATCCACTACTTCAGGCCTACAAGTGGGTTTAGTTTAGTTTTGCTTTTTTGAGCCGGCATCTCGTCACCCAGGCTGGAGTGCAGTGGTGCAACCTCTGCTCACAGCAACCTCCATCTCCTGAGCTTAAGTGATCCTCCCATGTTGCCCACGTGAAAGAAAAGTATCTTGGACCCCCAAACCACTAAGGAAAACTCAAGCTAGAAACTGCTTACGGCAAACTTGCCTCCCATCCTATTCAAAGTCACCCCTCTGCTCAGTGAGATAATGCGTATCTGATGGACTCCTTTGGAGAGGCTAACCAGAAACTCAAAAGAATGCAACCTTTTGTCCCTCACCTACCTGTGTCCAGAAAGCTCCCTCCCCGCTTCCAGCCTTCCTGCCTTTGCGTCAAGATGTCCCACCTTTCCAGACGAACTCATGGACTTCTTACATATATTACTTGGTGTCTCATGTCTCTCTAAAATGTATAAAACCAAGCTGTGCCAGACCACCTTGGACACCTGTCACCAGCACTTCCTGAGGCAATGCCACGGGTGTGTGCCCAACCTTGGCAAGATAAACTTCCTAAATTAACAGAGACCTGACAGATTTTCCAGGTTTGCACGCAGAATAGTCTCAAATTCCTGGCCTCAAGCAATCCATCTGCCTTGTCCTCCCAAAGTGCTAGGATTACAGATGTGAGCCATTGTGCCTGGACTCAAGTGGGTTTTGTTAGGTTTTTAATTTTAAGACAGAGTCTCACTCTATTGCCCAGACTGGAGTGCATGGCGTAATCTTGGCTCAGTGCAACCTGTGTCTCCCAGGTTCAAGTGATTCTCCTCCCTCAGCCTCCCATGTAGCTGGGACTACATGTGCACGCCACCACACCGGGGTTATTTTTTTATTTTTATTTTTGGTAGAGATGAGGTTTCACCATGTTGACCAAACTCCTGACCTCTAATAATCCAGCCCACCTTGGCCTCCCAAAGTGCTGAGATTATGGGCATGAGCCACCGCGCTCGGCCACAAGTGGGTTTGTTTTTTATTTGTTTTGTTTTTGAGATGAAGTCTCGCTCTTGTCACCCAGGCTGGAGTGCAATGGCATGATCTCAGCTCACTGCAACCGTCACCTCCCGGGTTCAAGAGATTCTCCTGCCTCAGCCTCCTGAATAGCTGGGATTACAAGCATGTGCCACCACGCCCAGCTAATTTTTGTATTTTTAGTAGAGACCGGGTTTCACCATGTTGGTCAGGCTGGTCTCAAACTCCTGATCTTGTGATCCACCCACCTCAGCCTCTCAAAGTGCTGGGATGACAGGCGTGAGCCACCGCACTGGGCTTCACAAGTGAGTCTTTAAAGGAAAAAAGAGGCAGCTGCTAAATTGCTCGCCAACGATTTACATTAAAATACATAAGCGACTGGTTGGCTTGTTCTTTGTATCACAAATTCCGCACATTTAGAAACATGATATTAATGCGTGAAGCAGGCATTCAGGGCCAAAATGACTTTAAACAATTGCACTGAGCATGAGTGTGGGACGCCACTGAAGTTCCCAGTTCAGGTCTCTGTGTAAGCTTTGCAGAGTGCAGAACCCTCTGGGCTAGCTTTTCTCCTAAGGAATATGGTGAGCAGGGCAAATCTGGGGGCATAGATGAGCCAGGGACAACTGTGCCTAGTCGAGTGACTGACACAGGCTGTGTGAGCCCACAACATCCAAGACACCTCTCAGCCAATTTGGAAAGTTTACTTTGCCAAGGTTAAGGCCGTGCCCGTGACAACCTCAGAAGGTCCTGAGGACTTGTGCCCAATGTGGTTGGGTACAGCTTGCTTTCATACATTTTGGGGAGACATGAGACATAACTTAATATGTGTGAGGCCGGACACGGTGGCTCACACCTGTAATCACAGCACTTTGGGAGGCTGAGTCGGGCAGATCACGTGAGGTCAGGAGTTTGAATCCAGCCTGGGCAACATGGTTTATTCCCGTCTCTACTAAAAATACAAAAATTAGCCGGGCATGGTGGTGCATGCCTATAGTCCCAGCTACTCAGGGGGCTAAGGCAGGAGAATCACTTGAACCCGGAAGGCAGAGGTTGCAGTGAGGGGAGATTGTGTCATTGCACTCCAGCCTGGGTGACAGAGTGAGACTTCCTCAAAAAAATAAAAAAGTCAGTATGCGTGAGCTGTTGTCCAGGCGCGGAAGCTCACACCTGTAATCCCAACACTCTGGGAGGTCGAGGTGGGCGGATCACCTGAGCCCAGGAGTTTGAGACCAGCCTGGGCTACATGGTGAAGTCCTGTCTCTCCCAAAAATACAAAACATAGGCAAGCATGGTAGCACGCATCTGTGGTCCTGTCAAAGGCAAGTGAACCACAGTGACTCCATCTTGAATAGAGGCTGGGTATGATGGGGCTGAGACCTATTGGGCTGTTCCCAGATGGCTAAGGCATTCTAAGTCACAGGATGAGACAGGAGATTGGCACAAGACACGGATCAGAGAGACCTTGCTGATAAAAGTTTGCAGTGAAGGAGCTGGCTAAAATCCTCCAAAACCAAGATGGCCACGAGAGTGACCTGTGGTCATCCACACTGCCACACTCCCACCAGCACGGTGACCGTTTACAAATGCCATGGCAACGCCAGGAAGTTACCCTATATGGCCTAAAAAGGGGAGGCATGAATAATCCACTCCTTATTTAGCATGTCATCAAGGAATAACCACAAAAATGGGTAACTAGCAGCTGGGTGCGGTGGCTCACACCTGTAACCCCAACACTTTGGGAGGCCAAGGCGGGCAGATCACGAGGTCAAGAGATTGAGACCATCCTGGCCAACATAATGAAACCCCATCTCTACTAAAAATACAAAAATTAGCTGGGCATGGTGGCGCGCACCTGTAATCCCAGCTACTCAGGACGCTGAGGCAGGAGAATTGCTTGAATCCCGGAGGCGGAGGTTGCAGTGAGCAGAGATTGCGACTGCACTCCAGCCTGGCGACAGAGCAAGAGTTAGTCTCGGAGGGTGGGGAGCAAGAGGCCGAAAGACAACCAGCAGCCCTCAGGGCTGGTCTGTCTCTGGAGTAACCATTCTCTTATTCCTCTTCTTTCCTAATAAACTTGCTTTCACTTTATGGACTTGCCCTGAATTCTTTCTTGCGTGAGATCCAAGAACCCTCTCTTGGGTCAGGGCCTCTTTCTTGTAACAGTCCCAGCTTCTTGGGAGGCTAAGGTGGGAGGATCCCTTGAGTGCAGGAGGTCGAGGCTGCAGTGAGCAGAGACGATGCCACTGCACTCCAGCCTGGGTGACAGAAGGAAAACCTGTCTCAAAAAAAAAAGTAAAAAAAGAATATGTGTGAGATGTACATTGGTTTGGTCTGGAAGGGTGGAACAACTCGAAGTGGGGCATTCCAGGTTAGAAGTAGACAAGAGACAAGGCTGGCACGGTGGCTCACCCCTGTAATCCCAGCACTTTGGGAGGCTGAGGTGGGCGAATCACCTGAGGTCAGGAGTTCAAGGCCAGCCTGGCCAACATGGTGAAACCCCGTCTCCACTAAAAATAAAAAAATTAGCCTTGTGGTGGTGTGTGCCTGTAATCCCAGCTACTCGGGAGGCTGAGGCAGGAGAATCGCTTGAATCCAGGAGCGGAGGTTGCAGTAAGCTGAGATCATGCCGTTGCACTCCAGCCTGGGCGACAGCAACAGAGTGATACTCTGCCACACACACAAAAGAGGCAAAAAGCTACATTCCTTTGAGTCCTTGATCAGCCTTCCACAGAATACACAATTGAGTCTGGCTCAGTGAATCTGCATTTTTATGTAAATAATAGGGCAGAGGAAGCCATCAGATGTGCCTTTGTCTCAGGGGAGCCTCACAGGGATGACTGGGTTGTCTGTCTTTTGTCCACAAGGAATTTCCTCGTGAGCAAATTGTGAGGGAGATCAGTACCTTCTTATCTTTGTAGCTATTTTATTTAGGAATAGAACGGGAGGCAGGTTTTCCTGATCGTTCCCAGCTTGACGTTTCCCTTGACTTAATGATTTGGGGATCCAGAGATTTATTTTCCTTTCATAGGTGTCTTGAAACTGCCTTTGAAAAATGATGACAGTAAGAGGAATCTGACAGAATAGACTCCGCCGTGCTCCTGCTCTCTCCGGGTCTTGCTCATTCCTGGGTGTACACCAAGCTAACCATGGAGGAACCTCATTTATAATTCAACCTGAAAGCAAAGATGCTAATAGTCCCTCCCTGAAACTAACGCCCCTTTTGCTCAGGGACCAAAAACTGCCTTTGAAAGACTAATAAAAGGCCACAAGAATAATATTATTGGACAGGCCTGAATAAATGCAGGTGTAATTTCTTTTACTTTTTTTTCTTTCTTTCTTTTTTTTTTTTGGAGACAAGGTTTCACTCTGTTGCTTAGGCTGGAGTGCAGGGGCATGATCTTGGCTCAATTGCAACCTCCATTGCCTGGGCTTAGGTGATTCTCCTGCCTCAGCCTCCCGAGTAGCTGGGACTACAGGCACATGCCACCATGCCTGGCTAATTTTTTGTATTTTTAGTAGACACGGAGTTTCACCGTGTTAGCCAGGATGGTCTCGATCTCCTGACCTCGTGATCCGCCCCCTCAGCCTCCCAAAGTTCTGGGATTACAGGCGTGAGCACTGCCCCTGGCCAATTTTTTGTATTTTTTATAGAGATGGGGGTTTCACTGTGTTGCTCAGGCTGGTCTGGAACTCCTGGGCTCAAACAATTCTCCTACTTTGGCCTCCCAAAATGTTGGGATTACAGATATGAGCCACTGCCCTGGGCCTATAATCCTTTACTGCGCAGGAACCATGTAGCCAGAAGCGGCAGGATTTGTGACTTCCTCAATCGTTCCAATAGATAACATCACTATTGTAGAACCTAAGCGTTAAACACTGAGTGAAGAGACCCCCACAAACAGGCTTTGTGTGAGCAACATGGCTGTTGATTCACCAGGGTGCGGGCGGCTGAGTCTGAAAAGAGAGTCAGTGGAGGGTGGTGGGATAGGGGTTGATTTTATAGGTTTGGGGTAGGTCGTGGAGAAAGGTTGGAAGAGTTGATGGACAAGGAGGATTTTGAGTTATTGGTAGAAGCAGGAGGGAAGGACGGAAGGGAGAGAAGGAAAATTTGGGGCCAGACGAGGTGGCTCACGCCTGTAATCCCAGCACTTTGGGAGGCTGAGGTGGGCGGATCACCTGAGGTCAGGAGTTCAAGATCAGCCTGGCCAATATGGTGAACCCATATCTCTACTAAAAATACAAAAATTAGCTGGGCGTGGTGGTGCAAGCCTATAGTCCCAGCTACTTGGGAGGCTGAGTCACGAGAATCGCTTGAACCTGGGAGGCGGAGGTTGCAGTGAGCCAAGATCACACCACTGCACTCTCCAGCCTGGGTGACAGAGCGAGACTCCATCTCAGTTTAAAAAAAAAGAAAACATTTAGCCAGGCCTGGTGGTTCATGCCTGTAATCCCAGCAGTTTGGGAGGCTGAGGCAGGCAGATTACCTGAGGTCAGGAGTTTGAGACCAGCCTAACCAACATGGAGAAGCTCTGTCTCTACTAAAAATACAAAATTAGCCAGGCATGGTGGCACCCACCTGTAGTCCCAGCTACTCGGGAGGCTGAGGCAGGAGAATCGCTTAAGCCTTGGAGGTGGAGGTTGCAGTGAGCCGAGATTGCGCACTGCACTCCAGCCTGGGCAACAAGAGCAAAACTCCAGCTAAAAAAAAGAAAGAAAAAAAATTTGGGATGGGTTGTATTGAGAGCAGGGATTAGGGAGGGATTGGAGTGTAAAAAACATGCCTGGACGTCAGGCACCTTAGACCATTTGCCTGTTTGTTGACAAAAATTGTTTAGGTTTCGAAGAATAGGAGAATTGAAAGTGCCATTTTCTGGCCATTTGGAACCATTGTATAATTTGTATTGAGGCCAGGCTGTGTTACAGAAAAAAAATGAGACATTTGGGTTTCAGATTGGGTGACAGTTGGAGAGGTTTTAGGTTTTTTTTTTTTTTTTTTTTTTTTTTTGGAGACAGAGTCTTGTTTTGTCACTTAGGCTGGAGGGCAGTGGCTCGATCTCGACTCACTGCAACCTCTGACTCCCAGGTTCAAGCGATTCTCCTGCCTCAGCCTCCTGAGTAGCTGGGATTACAGGTGCACGCCACCACACCCTGCTAATTTTTTGTATTTTTAGTAGAGACGGGGTTTCACTATGTTGGCCAGGCTGGTCTTGAACTTCTGACCTTGTGATCTGCCCACCTTGGCCTCCCAAAGTGCTGTGATTACAGCCGTGAACCACTGTGCCTGGCCTCTGAGGTTTTAGTGTTTTTAGGATGCAGGCTAGAGGCGAAGACAGAGAAATAGAGGGTGGAATATTGCCCCTGGTGAAGGGGATACGTTATAAAGAGAGGGGTAGAGTAGAGACGTGGAGAAGGAGTGAGCAGCTACCAGGGTTTTCAGTAGGCGTCCCTGAGTCCTGGGCTGTGACGTGGGTGAGTGATCAAGGCAGGCGTCCCCGCAATTGGCCAGACACCAAGGGAAGACTGTCTTCCTGAGTCCAGGACCAACGTTGGAGTTTCTGAGTGAGAGAGAGACTTGTCTCCTCTGTCTCTACATGGATAAAGAGTGTCTCCTTGTCTCCTTTTCTCCTCTATTTAGAAGGAGGAGGATTTAAAGGAAGAGAGAGGGAGAGACTGCTTACCTGATCTGAAGGTGGCAAGAGGGTTGTGGGGCTGGTCTAATGCCCTGAGGTCACAGGTGGGTCTCTTCACAGAGGGAGAGCAGGGATAGGGGGTCAGTCTCCCAAAGAAGTACCCCTTTCCCAGGTTTCAGCACCAAATGTTAAACAGGCGCTCTGAATGAAAAGACCCCCACAAACAGGCCTTAAGTGAGCAACATGGCTGTTTATTCACCCGGGTACGGGTGGGCTGAGTCTGAAAAGAGAGTCAGCGGAAGGTGGTGGGATAGCAGTTTACTGAGCACCAGCTCGGTCCAGACACCCCCACCCAGGTGGGCTGACGCCCAGATAGAACAACAGAGAGGGTCCATCCAGGGGAATCATCAGCCTGCAAGCTGAGAAGCTGACGGCGTTCCAGGCTGAAGGCCCCGAGCAGGTACTCATCCACACAGTTATTTGCTCTTAGACAGGTGATTCTTATTAACACGCAGGTGCTCTACATTTACTCATAACTCAAGAATACACCAAGTAGGCAGCTGTTACCCACCGATCACTAATTACAAACTAAAAGGTACCCTCCACAGAGCAGCCACCCGGGCAGGGTCAACTTCATGTTTCTCAACAATTGGTTTTACAGGTTTGGGGGAGGCAGTGAGAAGTTACAGAAATTACAGTCCAGGGCAGCTTTTGCAAGCTGGGAGGGGGTCTGGACTCCATAGGGTCTGGAGTCATGAGGTTGACCAAGGTCTTTACAAGGTCCAGTTGCCTTATCAGTTGAGGCAGGAATGTCATGAGGTTGACCAAGGTCATTACAAGGTCCAGTTGCCTTATCAGTGGAGGCGGGAAGAAGGAACATTAGAAGAATGTCTCAAAGGTAATCAGGCGCCACAGGGGTTGCTCATCTCTTCTCCTCAGTTACTTCAGATTTTCTAGTTCCAGAAACTCATCTGGAGTGTTTGTGCAGGTCACAGAGGTACCACGGCATAGTCCATGGTGCTGTCAGTCAGCCTAAAAGACCTTACACTAAGATTGGTCTTTTTTTTCTTTTTGAGACAGAGTTTCACTTTTGTCACCCAGGCTGGAGTGCAATGGCACGGTTTCAGTTCACTGCAACCTCCGCCTCCCAGGTTCAAGCAATTCTCCTGCCTCAGCCTCCTGAGTAGTTGGGACTACAGGCGCCAGTCACCATGACCAGCTCATTTTTGTATTTTCAGTAGAGACAGGATTTCACCATGTTGACTGGTCTTAAACTCTTGATCTCTGGTCATTCACCCACCTCGGCCTCCCAAAGTGTTGGGATTACAGGCGTGAGCCTCTGTTCCCTGCCAAGATTAGTCTTTTGAGATTTTTTTCAGACTTTCTGGTGTAAACTCCAAATATCTGAGACTGGTCTCAGTCAATTTAGGAAGTTTATTTTGCCAGAGCGATATAGCCTCAGGTGCTCCTGGCAACATGTGCTCAAAATGGTTGAAGCACAGTTGGGTTTGATGCATTTTAGGGAGACATGCGACATCACTCGATATATGTAAGATGTACATTGGTTGGGTCTGGAAAAGTGAGACTACTTGAAGCACAGAGTGGGCTCCTGGGTCATAGGCAGATAGGAGACAAATGGTTGTGTTCTTCTGAGTTTCTGACTAGCCTCTACAAAGGAGACAATCAAATATGCATTTATCTCAGTGAGCGGAGGAATTACTTTGAACAGAATGGGAGGCAGGTTTGCCCTAAGCCGTTCCCAGCTTGACTTCTCCCTTTGTGATTTGGGAGTCCCTAGATTTCTTTTGCTTTCACACTGGCAACTGAGTGGCCCTACTGGGACCCATGACTCTTGACCCAGCCGATCCTGTGGTCCCACCCAGAGGCAGACTCTGCACCTGAGGACTGTTTTCCATACCTGTAATATTTTCTTTTCCTTTTTCGAGACAGGCTCTGACTCTGTTCCCCAGGCTGGAGTGCAGTGGCACTATCACAGTTCACTGCAGCCTCCAACTCTGGGGTTCAAGTGATCCTCCCACCTCAGCCTCCCAAGTAGCTAGAACTGCAGGGGTATGCCAGCACACCAGGCTCATTGTTTTTTGTTGTTGTTGTTTTGTTTTGTTTTGTTATGTGATGGAGTCTTGCTCTGTCGCCCAGGCTGGAGTGCGGTGGTGCGATCTCAGGCTCACTGCAACCTCTGCCTCCTGGGTTCAAGTGATTCTCCTGCCTCAGCCCCCCAGTAGCTGGGATTACAGTACACACCACCACACCTAGCTAATTTTTGTATTTTTATTTTTTTTTCTTTTTGAAATGGAGTCTTGCTCTGTTGCTCAGGCTTGAGTGCAATGGTGTGACCTCTGCTCACCACAATCTCTGCCTCCTGGGTTCAAGCGATTCTCCTGCCTCAACCTCGAGAGTAACTGGAATTACAGGGCATGCACCACCACGCCTGGCTAATTTTTTGTATTTTTAGTTGAGATGGGGTTTCACCATGTTGGCCAGGCTGGTCTCGATCTCCTGACCTCATGATCCTCATGCATTGGCCTCCCAAAGTGCTGGGATTACAGGTGTGAGCCACCATGCCCGGCCAATTTTTGTATTTTTAGTAGAAACAGCATTTCACAATGTTGGTTAGGCTGGTCTCGAACTCTGACCTTGTGACCTGCCCACCTCAGCCTCCCAAAGTGCTGGAATTACAGGTGTGAGCCACCATGCCTGGCCAAATTTTCATATTTTTAGTAAAGATGGTGTTTCATCATGTTGGCCAGGCTGGTCTTGAACTCTTGACCTCATGTGATCCACTGGCTTCAGCCTCCCAAAATGCTGGGATTACAGGCATGAGCCACTGTGCCAGGCCCTAGCTAATTTTTTTTTCCTGTCCCCCAATTTTTTAAAATTTTTTGTAGACAAGGGTTTCACTGTGTTGCCTAGGCTGGTCTTGAACCCCTGGCCTCAAATGATCCTCCCACCTCAGCCTCCCAAGGAGCTGGCGTTACAGGAGTGAGCCACCATGCCCAGCTGATACCTTATCATTGCCTCTCCAGCCAGTCAGCAGCGCCCATTCCCTAGCTCCATGCCCATCAAATTGTGCATAAAAAGCCCAGCCTGCCAGCCTTTGGGGGAGACCGATTTGAGCAGTAAGTTCATCTCCCATGTGGCTGCCCTCAGGTTAACTAAACTCTTTCTCTACTGCAATACTGCAGCCTCAGTGATCTGATTTTATCTATGCAGCAGGCAGGAGGAACCCATCAGGGAATCGTAGTCTTGCAAAAATGTTAGGGCTGTAAACACAGGGAGAAAGTGGAGGAAGCTTCTTTGCATTTCTGAGTCAGTCAAGGCCTGACCACAGATCCGCATGCCAGGATCCTTCTGGAGGCTCCCCAAGGCCACAGAGCAGCGTCCTGTGCCAGTGTGCTGTCTGTTCCCTTGATGCCAGGTCCGCCCAGGCTGTAGGACCCTCTCTGAGGGATGCGTCCAGCTGCTCCAATGCCAGGTCCGTCCGGGCTGTAGGACCCCTCTCTGAGGGATGGGCCCAGCTGCTCCAATGCCAGGTCAGTCCGGGCTGTAGGACCCTCTCTAAGGGATGCGTCCGGCTGCTCCACATAGGCACCCACTCGTCTTCTTTTGTTTGTTTTAGAAATGAGGTCTTACCATGTCGTCCAGGCTGGATTGCAGTGGCAGGATCACAGCTCGCTATAGTCTCAAACTCCTGACTTCAAGTGATCCTCCTGCCTGTGAAAGGAAAATAAATCTTGCCCGCCCCTACCCCAAAGCACTAAGCTAAAGGGAAAATCCAGCTGGGAACGGCTTAGCGCCAACCTGCCTCCCGTTCTGTTCAAAGTCACCCCTCTGCTCACTGACATGGGTGCATAGCTGATGGCCTCCTTTGGAAAGGCTAATCAGAAATTCAAAAGAATGCAACTGGCTGAGTGTGGTGGCTCATGCCTATAATCCCAGTACTTTGGGAGGCCAAGTCAGGTGGATCACCTGAGGTCAGGAGTTTGGAACCAGCCTGGCCAATGTGTGAAACCTGTCTCTACTAAAAATACAAAAATTAGCCGGGTGTGGTGGCGGGCACCTGTAATCCCAGCTATTCAGGAGGCTGAGGCAGGAGAATCACTTGAACCCGGGAGGCAGAGACTGTAGTGAGCCAAGATCCTGCCATTGCCCTCCAGCCTGGGCGACAGAGCAAGACCATGTCTCAAAAAAAAAAAAAATTAAAAAAAAAAAAGCCTTCCCAAGCACTTCGGGAAGCCGAGGAGGGCAGATCATGAGGTTGAGAGTTTGAGACCAGCCTGACCAACACAGTGAAATCCTGCCTCTACTAAAAATACAAAAATTAGCTGGATATGGTGGCATGCTCCTGTAATCCCAGCTACTTGGGAGGCTGAGGCAGGAGAATCACTTGAACTTGGGACGCAGAGGTTGCAGTGAGCTGTGATCACGCCACTGCACTCCAGCCTGGGCAACAAGAGCGGAACTCCATCTCAAAGAAAAAATAATAAGAATAAATAAAATAGAAACTAAAAAAAAAGAATGCAACCCTTCCCCTCACCGCTTCCAGTCTTCCTGCCTTTGCTTCAAGTTGTCCTGCCTTCCAGACCCAAGTAATGTGCTTCTTACATGTATTGCTTGGTGTCTCATGTCTCCCTAAAACATATAAAACTAAGCTGTGCCTGACCACCTTGGGTGCACGTCATCAGGACGTCCTGAAGCTGTGTCACGGCTGCATTCTCAACCTCGACAAAATAAACTTTCTAAATTAACTGAGACCTGCCTCAGATTTTGGGGGTTCACATGCCTTAGCCTCCCGAGTTACTGGAACTATCGGCACGTGCCACCATGCCTGAGTAATTCTGTTGTTATTGAGACAGTCTCGCTCTATTGCCCAGGCTAGGGTCCAGCTGCTGAGCTCAAGAGATCTTAGCGCCTCTGCTGTGGGATTACAGGCACCAGCCACCATGCCCGGCCTTCTTCTCTCTCCAGCATTGGCTTTGAAATCTTATGAAATCCAAACGGATAGGAGCCTCGGCTAACAAGGATATCTTGATGGTTTTAGTTTATCAGAACCTTTGCCAAGACTTTTATTTTTAAATGTACAGCTTAAAATATATCATCCTCGGCTCTGAGCCAACCAGAGGAGGCCAAGGTAAAACATGATGTTCTCCAGGACATATGGAAAGTCGCTGCTGCTGGAATAAGGGAGGAGTTCTGGAGAGGAAGTTATAGCGCGACAGGCAAAGTTTCACGGCACCAACAGCTATTTTCCAGGAAAGAATTTTCAAACTATGGAGTTTATGCAAAAAAAAGGAAAGGGGGAAAAAAAAGACATTTCTGCAAACTGACCTAAGCGCTGGGCATCTGAACATTCCTATCTGAGGAAAGGGAAGGGGGAGTCCAGGGCCTCTGCAGGATGCGGGTGGGGTGTTTACCTGCTGCTCTCACGGAGGCTCCTCTGCTATGGCCTGTGTGGTACCCGAAAGCAGGCCCTTTTCCTCCCTCCCTCCCTCCCTCCCTCCCTTCCTTCCTTTCTTTCGAGACAGAATCTTGCTCTGTTGCCCAGGCTGGAGTGCAGTGGCGAGATCACAGCTCACTGCAACCTCTTCGTCCCAAGTTCAAGTGATTCTCCTGCCTCAGCCTCCCGAGTAGCTGGGATGCACCTAGTAGCTGCATGCACCGCCACGCCTGGTTATTTTTTTTGTATTTTTAGTAGAGACGGAGTTTCTCCATGTTGGTCAGGATGGTCTCGAACTCCCGACCTCAGTTGATCCACTCACCTTGGCCTCCCAAGGTGCCGGGATTATAGACACGAGCCACTGCAGCTGGCCGAAGTGTTCTTCAGGTGTATTTTTCAGCATCTTCTGATGCTCTTCATACTTTCTTCCATCTTTCAGTTACTTAATCTCAGTGCATCATTCTCTTTCCACACTCTCGGCACTCTGGAGGTTTCTTTCTGTGAATGTTCTAGTTATGATTAATGTTAAAGTGAGCACCCTTGGGTGGCTCTTCCATTCAGTCCAGCTTGAGCCACACTGCCTAGAGGCCAAGGTGATCCTGGATGTCACAGGGCTGTGAAGAGACCCTTATGTTACAGGAAGGGGTCCATATCCAGACCCAAGAGAGGGTTCTCAGATCTCGTGCAAAAAAGAATTCAGGGCAAGTCCGTAAAGTGAAAGCTAGTTTGCTAAGAAAGTAAAGGAGTAAGAGAATGGCTACTGCACAGACAGAATCAGAACAGACTAGGAAATGGTATGTAGTGTTCCTAGATACTCAGTTTCAGAGTTTTGGATTTATTGTTGCAGTTGGGGTGACATTAGAAAAAAATACAGAAAGAGATGGTTAGCAATGCAACCAAAGGCATGTTAGGTTAATATATAATGTATGAGCCTGTGTAATGGATAGTTTTTATTCATCATAAAATTTTCAAATGACTCAGATGTGTGGCCCTTGCAGCTGTTCTTCCCTCGCTAATGGCATCAGGCTGTGACTCAGAGAGGTGTTTTGTGCCAAAGAATTCTGGCAGCATCTACAGTTCTTGTGATATCCCCAGTGAGGAAATCGTTCATTGTGAGCAGGGACGACGATGACAAGATGATCCAGATGGATGGGGAAGGAGTCTAGGAAGAAAGAAAACTGGGCCCCGACATGTAAAATGTATCAGCCTCAAAATGCTTACCTTTCCTTAAATCTTTCTATTTACGAAGGCTTGTTTTTGTTTTTTGAGTTGGAGTCTCACTCTGTCACCCAGGCTGGACTGCAGTGGCATGATCTCAGGTCACTGCAGCCTCTGCTTCCCAGGTGCCTGCCTCCACACCCAGCAAATTTTTGTATTTTTAGTAGGGACAGGGTGTCATTATGTTGGCCAGGCTGGTCTCGAACTCCTGACCTAAGGTGGTCCGCCCGCCTTGGCCTCCCAAAGTGCTGGGATTACATGTGTGAGCCACTGTGCCCAAAGTCTGTTTTTAAGGGTTTTTTTTTTTTTTTGGCAGGGGTGGGGAGTCGGGGAGCAAATCAGAGTGGCCTAAACACAGAAGGTTGAGAACAGAACTGCGATCTGGGGAGGGAATTCTCCAGCCAGGGTGCCACAAAGCTCCTAACCTGCTCTCGAGAGGGGCAGAATGCATGCGTTTGAATGTCAGAGGCATGTGAACAAGAGCCACTCCATCTTGAATAGGGGCTGGGTGAAATGAGGCTGAGACCTGCCAGGGCTGCATTCCCAGACGGTTAAGGCATTCTAAGTCACAAGATGAGACAAGAGGTCAGCATAAGACACAGGTCATAAAGACCTTGTGACAAAGCAGGTTGCAATAAGGCTGGGCGTGGTGGCTCACGCCTGTAATCCCAGCACTTTGGGAGGCCGAGGAGGGTGGATCACTTGAGGTCAGGAGTTCGAGATCAGCCTGACCAACATGGTGAAGCCCCATCTCTTTAAAAAAAATTAAAAAATAAATAAAAAACAAACAAAAAAACCAGGTTGCAATAAAGAAGCCAGCTAGGGCCAGGCGCAGTGGCTCACACCTGTAATCCCAGCACTTTGGGAGGCTGAGGCGGGTGAATCACAAGGTCAGGAGTTTGAGATCACCCCGGCCAACATGGTGAAACCCTGTCTCTACTAAAAGCATAAAAAAATTAGCCAGGCATCGAGGCGTGCACCTGTAATCCCAGCTACTTGGTAGACTCAGGCAGAAGAATTGCTTGAACCCAAGAGGTGGAGGTTGCAGTGAGCTGAGAACATGCCATTGCACTCCAGCCTGGGCAACAAGAGTGAAGCTCTGTCTAAAAAACAAAATTAGCCGTGCCTGTAGTCCCAGCTACGCGGGAAGCTGAGGCAGGAGAATTGCTTGAACCTGAGAGGCGGAGGTTGCAGTGAGCCAAGAACATGCCATTGCACTCCAGCCTGGATGACAAGAGTGAAACTCCATCTAAATAAAAAAATTAGCCAGGTGTGGTAGCACACCCCTGTAGTCCCAGCTACTCGGGAGGCGGAGGGGAGCCAGGAGGCGGAGGTTGCAGTGAGCCGAGATTGTGGCTCCAGCCTCAGTTCACTGCAACCTGTGCCTTCTGGGTTCAAGCAATTCTTCTGTCTCAGCCTCCCCAGTAGCTGGGATTATAGGTGCCCATAGCCACACCTTGCTAATTTTTGCATTTTTAGTAGAGACTGGTAGAGACAGTTTAATTAATGCAGAGCTAGCCAAGCAGTAAGACTGGAGTTACTACTCAAATTCATCTTGTGGAGAACTCAGAGGTTAGGGTTATTATGGACAATTTGGTGGGCGGGGACTAGGGAATGGGTGCCGCTGGTTGGCTGGGGTTGAAACCACAGTGGTGTGGAAAATGGTCTTCATGTGCTGAATCCACCTCTGGGTGGAGCCACAGGACCAGATGAGTCATGAGTCATGGGTCCAGGCAAGGTCAGTCAATTGCCAGGAATTCTGAAAAAAATCTCAAAAGAAAAATCCTTTTTTTTTTTTTTTTGAGTTGGAGTCTCACTCTATGGCCCAGGCTGGAGTGTAGAGGTGTGATCTCAGCTCACTGCAACTCCACGTCCCAGGTTCAAACAATTCTCTGTCCTCAGCCTCTTGAGTAGTTGGAACCACAGACATGTACCACCCTGCCTGACTCAGTTTTTTATTTTTGGTAGAAACAGGGTTTAGCCATGTTGGCCAGGCTGGTCTCAAACTCCTGACCTCAAGCAATCAGGCTGCCTCAGCCTCCCAAATTGCTGGGATTACAGGAATGAGCCATCGTGCCTGCCCTCAAAAAACTAATCTTTATTCTACAATAGTGATGTTATCTATAGGAGCAATTGAGGAAGTCAACATGACCCCTGGGCAGTAGGGATTACAGAAATTACACATACAAGTTAGCAGGATTCAGGCCTTTCCCACAACCCTATGCTCAAAGCTTTTCATTCATCTCACAAAGGTGGGTTTTGGTGCCTCCGCCTCCCCAGTTTAGATGATTCTCTTGCCTCAGCCTCCCGAGCAGCTGGGACTACAGGCACCCACCACCATGCCCAGCTAATTTCTGTACTTTAATAGAGACAAGGTTTCACTATGTTGGCCAGGCTGGTCTTGAACTCCTGACCTCATGATCCACCCACCTCTGCCTCCCAAAGTGCTGGGATGACAGGCGTGAGCCACCAAGCCCAGCCTGTTTTCAAGTTAAATTATAAACTAAATTCCTTCTATGGTTAGCTTGGCCTACTTCCAGGAATGAGCAGAGACAGCTTAGTGGTCAGAAACAAGATGGAGATCCGTATGTCATAAGTTTGCAAGAGTATTTTCACCACCTTAACCTCCAAAGTGCAGGATTACAGCTGTGAGCTACCGTGTCTGACCCCTATTTATTCTGTTTTAAATGTATTTTCTTAGGCTGGGCATGGTGGCTCACACCTGTAATCCCAGAATTTTGGGAGACAGAGTTGGGCAGATCACTTGAGGTCAGGAGTTCAAGACCAGACTGGCAAGCATGGTCAAACCCCATTTCTACTAAAAATACAAAAAATTAGCCAGGCGTGGTGGTGGGCGCCTGTAATCCCAGCTACTTGGGAGGCTGAGGGGGGAGAATTGCTTTAACCTAGGAAGTAGAGGTTGCAGTGAGCCGAGATGGCACCATTGCACTCCAACCTGGGCAACAGTGCGAGACTCTGTCTAAAAAAAAAAAAAAAAAAATATATATATATATATATATATATATACATATATATAGAGAGAGATATAGATAGATATAGATAGATTTTTTCATATATATATTTTTTATAAAGACAGGGTTTCACCATGTTGGTCAGGCTGGTCTTGAACTCCCAACCTCAGGTGATCTGCCTGCCTTGCCCTCCAAAGTGCTTGGATTACAGGTGTGAGCTACCACGCCTGGCCTATATATACATTTTTTTTTATATATACAGTTTCACTCTTGTGGCCCAGGCTGGAGTGCAATGGCGCCATCTCGGCTCGCTGCAATCTCCGCCTCCTGGGTTCAAGTGATTCTACTGCCTCAGCCTCCCAAGTCGCTGGGATCACAGGCACCACCACACCCAGCTAACTTTGTATTTTTAGTAGAGATGAGGTTTCTCCATGTTGGTCAGTCGGGTTTCGAACTCCTGAGCTTAGGTGATCCACCTGCAACGGCCTCCCAAAGTGCTGGGATTACAGGCATGAGCTACCGCGTGCGACCTGTATTTTCTTTTTTTTATAGAGATAGCGTTTTGATCTGTTGCCCAGGCCAGTGTACAGTGGCAAGATTATACCTCACTCCAGCCTTCAATCTCTGGGCTCAAGCAATCCTTCCATCTCAGCCTCCAGGGAAGCTGGAACCGTAGATGTGCACAACCATGCCTGACTAATTTTCAGATTTTATTGTAGAACTAGGGTCTTTCTCTGTTGCCAGGCTGGGACCCTGTTTCTTCTTCTTCTTTTTTTATTTGTTTTTGGAGACAGAGTCTCGCTGTGTCACCCAGGCTGGAGTGCAGTGGCACAATCTCAGCTCACTGCAACCTCAGCCTCCTGGGTTCAAGCGATTCACCTGTTTCAGCCTCCCAAGTAGCTGGGATTACACGCATGCACCACCAGGCCCATCTAATTTTTGTATTTTTAGTAGAGACTGACTTTCACCATGTTGGTCAGGCTGGTCTCCAACTCCTGACCTCAAATGATTCGCCTACCTCGGCCTCCCAAAGTGCTGGGATTACACGCATGAGCCACCATGCCCAGCCAGACCCTATTTATTCTTTAAAGGGATTCATTTTAAGTTTCAAGAAGGAGGTTCTTAAAGCAACCTATTAACTTATTAAATACTTATGGAGTGAAACAAATCTGTATAATTAATGTGTTTGAGTAACACTGTCACAGTTGAATTTTCGTAATAGGTGACAAACTTATATATATAACTAAGTAACTGGCCAGGCGAGGTGGCTCACGCCTGTAATCCCAGCACTTTGGGAAGCCGAGGCAGGAGGATCACAAGGTCAGGAGATGGAGACCATCCTGGCCAACATGGTGAAACCCTATCTCTACTAAAAATACAAAAATTAGCTGGGCGTGATAGTGCATGCCTGTAATCCCAGCTACTCGGATGGCTGAGGCAGGATATCACTTGAACCAGGGAGTCGGAGGTTGCAGTGAGTGGGGATCGAGCCACTGTACTCTAGCCTGGCCACACAGCAAGACTGCCTCAAACAAAAAAACAAACAAACAAACAAACTCTGCTCCCCAGGCATGGTGGCTCACGCCTGTAATCCCAGTACTTTGGGAGACCAAGGCAGGTGGATCACCTGAGGTCAGGAGTTCCAGACCCTCCTGGTCAACATGGCGAAAACCCATCTCTACTAAAAATACAAAAACTTAGCAGGGAATGGTGGCAAGTGCTTATAATCTCACCGGAGACTGACACAGAAGAATCGCTTGAACCCAGGAGGTGGAGGTTGCAGTCAGCCGAGATCGCACCATTGCACTCCAGCCTGGGCAACAGAGCAAGACTCTGCCTCAGAAAAATAAATAGCTGGGCATGGTGGCTCATGCCTGTAATTCCAGCACTTTGGGAGGCCAAGGAAGGCAGATCAGGAGGTCAGGAGATCGAGACCATCCTGACTAATGCACTGAAACCCCGTCTCTAATAAAATTAGCCAGGTGTGGTGGCACGCACCTGTAGTCCCAGCCACTTGGGAGGCTGAGGCAGGAGAATCGCTTGAACCCGGGAGGTGGAGGTTATAGTGAGCCAAGATCGTTCCACTGCACTGCAGCCTGGGTGACACAGCGAGACTCCGTCTCAAAAAATAAATACATACCTACATAAATAGAAATAAAAAAATAAATAAAACACTGCTCCCCAAATGCTCGGGGAGACTGATTTGAGTAATAATAAAGCTCCGGTCTCCCGCACAGCCAGCTCTGTCTGAATTACTCTTTCTCTATTACAGTTCCCCTCAGTTGAACCCCTTCGGTGGTCACAGCACGATCTGGGCTCACTACAATCTCCACCTCCTGGGTTCAAGTGATTCTCCTGCCTCGGCCTCTGAAGAAGCTGGGATTACAGATGCTCACCATCCACAGCTGGCTAAATTTTATTTTGTAGAGACAGGGTTTCACCATGTTGCCTGGACTATTCTCGAACTCCTAACCTCAAGCAATCCACCCGCTTCAGCCTCCCAAAGTGCTGAGATTACAGGCATGAGCCGCCACACCCAGCCAACTATGTTTATATTTCTAATTAAGTAAAATAGTTTGTGAACTAGTTTGCTTTGGTGTGCAGGAGTACAGCATTGGGGTTCAGAAATCAGTGCCCCAAAATATGGCACTTTGGCTTACTGAAGACGCCAAGCCCTCTCTTGACTTCCTCTCCCCCTTCAACTACCTAAGGTCCAGACTCACCGAAAGGGGCAATTGTTTTTGTTTTGAGACAGAGTCTCCCTCTGTCACCCAGGCTGGACTGCAGCAGCCCTATCTCAGCTCACTGCAACCTCTGCTTCCCAAGTTCAAGCGATTATCCTGTCGGCCTCCTGAGTAGCTGGGACTATAGGCGCATGCCACCACAGCCGGCTAGTATTTAATTTTTAGTAGAGACAGGATTCCGCCATGCATCCTGGTCTCAAACTCCTCTCCTCAAGTGATCTACCTGCCTCGGCCTCCCAAAGTGCTAGGATGACAGTTGTGAGCTACCGTGCCCGCCAGGAGCAATCGTTTTAACTTGTCCTCCCTATAAGACCAGGAATGTGCGGGGCGCGGTGGCTCATGCCTAGCATCCTAGCACTGTGGGAGGCCGAGGTGGGTGGATCACCTGAGGTCAAGAGTTCAGGACCAACCTGGCCAACATGGTGAAATCCTGTCTCTACTAAGAATACAAAAAGTAGCCGAGCACGGTGGTACAAGCCTGCAATCCCAGCAACTCGGGAGGCTGAGGCAGGAGAATCGCTTCAACCTCAGGGGGCAGGGGTTGCAGGGAGCCAAGGTCACACCATTGCACTCCAGCCTGGGTGAAAGAAGGAAATTCCGTCTCAAAACAAAAACGAATGAACACCAGGAATTTAAGTACACCTGAACAGACCCTTTGACAAGATAGTGTACTAGTTAACCTCCGTTCCCTCTTGTTCATTCTTCCTGGTAATCGCCTCAACAGAGTTCCTCCTCCGCTCCCAAAACTTGTTTTGCCTGGATGGTGTATAAGCTTCAGAACCCCACTGGAGGGTGGGGAATGGGTCCGCAATTCTCCCTATGTACACACCTTAAATAAATGCATATGGCTTTTCTCCAATTACTCTGCCTTCTGTGAGTTGATTTTTGCAGCGAAACTTCAGCGGGTAAAGGGGCAGCTTTCCTTTGACTCCCACGACAGGGAGGGAAATCTGAGGTCTTTAACTTTGTCACAGACTGTGTATCATTTTGGGTGAGATTCTTAACTTCTCATTGCCTCCGTTTTCCCGTAAAATGTTATTGATAATTCCTGCCCCGTTGCAGTAAAATAACATGATGTCTGGAATTTGCTTACTTAAGGGGATGGCTGGGCTCCGTGGCTCACGCCTGTAATCCCAGCACTTTGGGATCCCTCCACCTCCATGCATGACATGCTTGGCATGTTTGTCCCATCCAAATCTCATGTTGAAATGTGATTCCTGGGTGAGCGTGGTGGCTCATGCCTGTAATCCCAGCACTTTGGGAGGCAGAGGAAGGTGGATCACAAGGTCAAGAGTTCGAGACCAGCCTGACCAACATGGAGAAACCCCAATTCTATTAAAAATACAAAATTAGCCAGGTGTGGTGGCACATACCTATAGTCCCAGCTACTGGGGAGGCTGAGGCAGGAGAATCACTTGAACCTGGGGGCAGGGGTTGCAGTGAATCAAGATTGTGCCATTGCACTCCAGCCTGGGTGACAAAGCAAGACGCCATCAAAAAAGAAAGAAACAAACAAAAAGAAAGAAAGGAAAGAAAGAGAAGAAAGAAAGGGAAGAAAGAAAAGAAAGAAAAAGAAAGAGGAAGAGAGGAAGGAAGGAAAAAAGAAAGAAAGGAAGGAAGGAAAAAAAGAAAGAAAGAAAAAGAAAGGAAGAAAGGAAAGAAAGAGAAAGAAAGAAAGAAAAGAAAGAAAGAAAGAAGAAAGAAAAAGAACTGTGATTCCCAGAGTTAGAGGTGGGGCCTGGAGTGAGGTGAGTGGATGGCGCAGGTGGTGCCCTCCTGAACGGCTTCGCATCATCCCCTAGATGGTGAGTGGGCCTGGCTCTGAGCTCTCCTGAGACCTGCTTGTTGGAAGGTGTGTGGCATGTCCCCGCTCTCTTACCTGCTCCCACTTCGCCCTCCGCCATGAGTCAAAGCTCCCTGAGGCTTCAACCAGAGGCCGAGCAGGGGTCAGTGCCACGCTTCCTGTTCAGCCAACAGAACTGTGAGCCAATTAAACTTCTGTTCTCTATAAATGACCCAGTCTCTGCTAGGCGCGGTGGCTCACGCCTGTAATCTCAGCACTTTGGGAGGCCAAGCCGGGCGTGTTAGAGTGAACCCCAAGTTTCTCGTCCAAGAATCAGCGTGTCAGTATGTTCAGCTCTCTTATTCTTTAATTCTCTATTTTATTTTATTTTATTTTATTTTATTTATTTATTTATTTATTTATTTATTTATTTTAAGATGGGGTTTCACCATGATGGCCAGGCTGGTCTTGAACTCCTGACCTCAGGTGATCCACCCACCTCGGCCTCCCAAAGTGCTAGGATTACAGGCGTGAGCCACCGCGCCCGGCCTAATTCTCTATTTTAAAGTTTAACTTCCTTGTAGTTTCAGTAAATAACCTTTTCCACCAGTTGTAATCAGTAGTTCACATCTGTCCCCCTCGTCCCCTGCCCCGTCCTGACTCATCCTGGTCACCTGCTCTGGTCACCTGCTCCGGTCACCTGCTTTGAACCCTGCTTACCTGCTCTGACCTGTCCTGTAAGTGTCCTTCCCGCCAAACTCCCCACCCTTCCACTCTGGCTCCTACCCCTGCTCCCTTTAAAATAGCCAATTGGAATTAGACTAGACTGTGCGGTCTAACCCTAGCCAACAGGGAAATGGCACAGCAGTAGGGGCGACTTCGGTCAGACGTAAGTACCCCTTCCCCTCCTTGTCCAGGTGTGTGCTCGCCACTGCTCCATCTGTGAGCCGCATCCTTCTGTAGACCTTGCTAAGGAAATTAATATTCGAGTGCTACTTCTTTTGAGGTATTGAAAATTTTACTTATAACAAGCAGATCACCTGAGGTCAGGAGTCTCAGACCAGCCTGACCAACATGGAGAAACCCGGTCTCTACTAAGAATACAAGATTAGCCGGGTGTGGTGGTGCACGCCTGTAATCACAGCTCCTTGGGAGGCTGAGGCAGGAGAATCGCTTGAACCCGGGAGGCAGAGGTTGCAGTGAGCTGAGATTGCACCACTGCACTCCAGCCCGGGCAACAAGAGCAAAACTCTGCCTCAAAAAAAATTTTTTAATAAAAAAAAAATGACCCAGTCTCAGATATTCCTTTATAGCAATGCAAGAACATCCTAACACAATGTATGTGAAACTTTCCAAAATAAAAAGTAAGAGAAGTGCCATGCCCTGCCTGGCATGCAAGAATGCTGTGACTGTAAGCACCGTCCTTAGGGCACCTTTTGCTCCTTGGAGAAGGATGCTACATAAATATAAGATGCAGTTATTACTCTGTGGCCCTGAAATTATTGCATCACACATTGAAGTATTGCTGACAAGGAGCCAGGAAATATATGAGAACCCATGGGAAGAATGGCTGTGAAAGATGAAGATAAAGCTTTCAAAGCAAGGGCTGCTACTCAGAGGATTCAATCTTAGTATGAAAAATGGGAAGCCCATCTGGTCAAATTGGTGATGTAGGAAATAAATTTGCAATATATCAAAAATATGTTGCCCAGTAGTGGCAATTTATTTGCAGAGTTCCATATGTGTAACATTTCCAGTCTCATCAATGAGAAATAACAAATTTGTGTTTATAAATCACTGGTTCCCAGAGGCAGATGAGCACACTGAATACAAATAAGCTCATGCAGAAGCTGGTTAATTTCCAGCGCACCGATGCCTGTTAACATGTTGTGGCTTGTTGGGTTTAGGGAATTAGTGAACCAATAAGAGAATCCAATAAATTTAGGAGACTCTGCTTCCACAGCATGGACCGTACTGTGCCAAGTGCAGCATGAGTTATACAGAGGGTAGTGTGCTAAAATATGTTTTGCAATGGAATGCATGATATTAAAAATCAGAAACAATGGCCGGGCACCGTGGCTCATGCCTGTCATCCCAGCACTTTGGAGGCTGAGGCGGGTGGATCACCTGAGGTCAGGAGTTCGAGACCAGCTTGGCCAACATGGTGAAACCTCGTCTCTACTAAACATACAAAAATTAAGCCGGACGCTTTTGCTCATGCCTGTAATCCCAGCACTTTGGGAGGCCGAGGCGGGAGGATCAACTGAGGTCAGGAGTTCAAGACCAGCCTGACCAACAGGGAGAAACCCCATCTCTACTAAAAATACAAAATTAGCTAGGCATGGTGGTGTGAACCTGTAATCTCAGCTACTTGGAAGGCCGAGGCAGGAGAATCACTTGAACCCAGGAGGCGGAGGTTGCAGTGAGCCGAGATAGCGCCATTGCACTCCAGCCTGGGCGACAGAGCAAGACTTTATCTCAAAAAAAAAAAAAGACTAGTAATGCATCTACTGTAAAACACTCAGAAAAGAAATCACACCTCAGCATTCTGTCAGTAACATTCCCTCAAAGATTTGGACGTATGTTGGTCTGCACTCACGATGAACTGCCTGAGAGGGAGAAGGCAAAGTTTCAGCCCTGCACACCTGAGACGAATCTGCACCTGTTTTGAGAGATGATAATCATGAAGAAAGGCAACATGGGTCTTGCCGAAGTGGAAAAAAATAAATGCACCCAAAAGGATTCTGCAGCTCAAGTTCTCTCTCTTTCCTTCCTTCCTTCCTCTCCTTCCTTCCTCTCTCCTTCCTTTCTTCCTTCCTCTCCTTCCTTCCTCTCCTTCCTTCCTCTCTCCTTCCTTCCTCTCTCCTTCCTTTCTTCCTTCCTTCCTCTCTCCTTCCTTCCTTCCTCTCCTTCCTTCCTCTCTCCTTCCTTCCTTCCTCTCCTTCCTCTCTCCTTCCTTCCTTCCTTCCTCTCTCCTTCCTTCCTTCCTCTCTCCTTCCTTCCTTCCTCTCTCCTTCCTTCCTTCCTCTCTCCTTCCTTCCTTCATCTCTCTCTTTTTCTCTTTCTTTTTTCTTGTCTTTCTCTGTAACGCAGGCTGCTGGAGTGATGTAGGAAATCACAGCTCACCCCAGCCTCGACCTCCTCCTGGACTCAAGGGATCCTCCTATCTCAACCTCCCAAGTAGGCAGAACTACAGGAACACTCCACCATGCCCAGTTTATTTAAAAAAAATTATTTTTTGTAGAGATGGAGTCTCATTAGGTTGTCCAGGCTGGTCTCAAATTCCTGGGCTGAAGCAATCCTCCCTCCTCAGCCTCTCAAAGTGCTGGGATTCACAGTCAGGAACCACAGTGCCCAACCATTTTCTAAAAGTGTCTATGCAACTAATGGGCATCAATGTCATTTTCTTTTTAAACATGCTGTAATAGGCTGGACATGCTGGCTCAAGCCTGTAATCCCAGCACTTTGGGAGGCTGAGGTGGGTGGACCACGAGGTCAGGAGTTTGAGACCAGCCTGGTCAACATGGTAAAATCCCATCTCTACTAAAAATACAAAAATTAGTCAAGCATGGTGGTGCATACCTGTAATTCCAGCTACTCGGGAGGCTGAGGCAGGAGAATCACTTAAACCCAGAAGGCTGAGGTTGCAGTGAGTTGAGATTATGCCGCTGCACTCCAGCCTGGGCAAAAGACTGTCTTTCAAAAAAACAAATAAGGCCAGGCACAGTGGCTCACACCTATAATCTCAGCACTTTGGGAGGCCAAGGCGAGTGGATCACCTGAAGTCAGGAGTTTGAGACCAGCGTGGCCAACATGGGAAACCCCATCTCAGGTCACAGTGAGCCGAAATCACGCCATTGCATTCCAGCCTGGGCAAAAAGGGCGAAACTCCACTCAAAAATTAAATAAATAAATAAAGTATGGAATTGCCTTATCCTCTCTCTCTCTTTTTTTTTTTAAAGACAGGGATTCACCATGTTGGTCAGGCTGGTCTTGATCTCCCGACCCCAGGTGATCCACCTGCCTTGGCCTCCAAAGTGCTTGGACTACAGGGATGCGCCACTGTGCCCGGCCTCTTTTTTTTTTTTTTTTTTTTTTGAGACAAAGTCTCACTCTGTCACCCAGGCTGAAGTGCGGTGGCGCCATCTCAGCTCACTGCAGTCTCTACCTCCTGGGTTCAAGTGATTCTCCTGCCTCAGCCTCCCGAGTAGCTGGGATTACAGGTGCCCACCACCACGCCCAGTCAGTTTTTGTATTTTTAGTAGAGACAGGGTTTCACTATGTTGGTCAGGCTGGTCTCAAACTCCTGACCTCGTGGTCCGCCCACCTCAGCCTCCCAAAGTGCTGGGATTACAGGAATGAGCCACTGTGCCCGGCCCCTTCTCTTTTTTAAAAAATACAAAACATGAGTGTACAGAAGTCTTTGGTAACTCAGGATCACTGACTATTAAAACAAGATAGGAGTTGAAGCTTATCTTTGTTTAAAAAACCCTTTGGTCTTGGAATAACAAGATGATGTAAATATAGCTTAAAGGAAAATCATTTCAAAAACAAAACAAAACAAGGAAATGAAAAATGAAATTTAAAAAATCCTTGCCAAGATCACGCCGTTGAGCTCCAGCCTTGGCAACAGAGCGAGACTCCATCTCAAAATAAATAAATAAGTAAATAAAAATTTAAAAATCTTTAAGTGTGATGAGTTTCAAAAACAGAAAAAGTGTAAAAAATTTAAAAAAGGAATCTTCGTATAATAGAAAAAATGATTTTCAGAGGACTTCGAAAACTTTAATTTTTTTCTAAATCTGATATTGCTTTTGGAATGGTCTTTCCTCATTGAGCAAACTTTAGCACGTAACTGGTCAAACAGTTCGCACAGGGCTAACAAGAGTCCACACCTGGTTCTGGGGAAAGCTAGTTACTCCTGGGAAGGGAAAGTGAATCTCAGGACCCCACACTGCCTTAGAATTTTATTCCTAAGGAAGATTGCTATGAAGATAACAAAGCCACATACCTTCCTCCCCATTTGCCCACAAGGAAGTTCCTTGCGGGCCTCAGGATCTTTGCCTTAAAACAGTTCTTTTGAATTTCACCTGGCAATGCTTAGCTGATCTTCACAGGTGTGGGACAGAGGACAGAACTCAGAGCCAGCCCTCTGCTGACCTGAGACAAACGCATAGCTGCTTGCTTCCTCTGCCCTACTGTTTATTTATTTTTTGTTTTTGGCTTATTTCTCCAAGACACGTGCCCTGTTGTTTATGTAATAATGCAGATTATCTGAGCCAGATGAAGGCGTAACTATTCCTCTACCCACCTCTCACCGACCATTTACACCCCTATTTTCCCACAGATAGGATTTCTGACATTGCAATCATAAGGATTTTGTTCAAGAATTGCTTAAGATGTAGGCTGGGCACAGTGGCACACGCCTGTAATCCTGGCACCTTGGGAGGCTGAGCTGGGCAGATCACTTGAGGTCAGGAGTTCCAGACTAGCCTGGCCAATATGGTGAAACCCTGTCTCTACTAAAAATTCAAGGCCAGGCTCAGTGGCTCACACTTGTAATCCCAGCACTTTGGGAGGCCGAGGTGGGTGGATCGCCTGAGGTTGGGAGTTCGAGGACAGCCTGACCAACATGGAGAAACCCTGTCTCTATTAAAAATACAAAATTAGCCTGTGGTGGTGGTGGTGCCTGTAATTCCAGCTACTCAGGAGGTTGAGGCTGGAGAATAACTTGAACCCAAGAGGCGGAGGGCAGTGAGCTGAGATTGCGCCATTGCGCTCCAGCCTGGGCAACAAGAGCGAAATTGCGTCTCAAAAACAAACAAAAAAGAATTGCTTAAGATGTTTTCCAGATTCTGAATTCCAGCAGAATGGCTGACGACACCAGCCAGTTTAAAGCCCTTCCCAGAGGAATCCAGTCAGCATGTGAATCCGGTTGTCTCTCTGTTTCTACCCTGCATTTTTCAACCAATCAGTGACGCCCACCTTGGCCCACTCCAAACCCCTGAACATTCCCAGCCCCAGACTCCTGACGGAAGGGGCTTTGAGGTGTCCTCTCCTCTCCGCATTCTGCAGTCTTAGGACAACACCTCTCTCTCTGTGCTACAACCCTCAATTGGTGTTGGGGCTTGTGCGTCAGACAATAAAACGGTTAAGGTCACACCAGCAAAAGCTGAGCTAATGGTGTGGAGCTGTTAAGCCTCTAAAGATCTTTATCAGGCAAGACTTTGTGGTCCTCATTCATACTGCAGTGATGCAAGAGTACACCCAGCTGTAGAAGACCAGCTTCTGCCACCCCAAATGCGCCTCTTGGCATAGGATTATTTTGAGCTGATTGTTTTGAGAGCCAGCAGACACCGGAGTTCTGGATACAGTGTGTAAATTACCCTTTCGTAAGGGAACTTCCTCTTTGTGCCAGGAGGAGGAGGGTTCTCAATCAAAAGGGACTTCATCCTCACAACAAACCTTGCCTTGTCGACTATACCATTCTCCTGCCGTTCACTTTCCCTTACCCTGTGTCCTCCATATCGTCTTCCTTTGTTTTAGTGGAAGATGATATTTAAGCCCAAATTCTTTTTTTTTTTTTTTTTTTTTTTTTAAGATGAAGTTTCACCATGATGGCCAGGCTGGTCTTGAACTCCTGATCTCAGGTGATCCACCCACCTTGGCCTCCCAAAGTGCTAGGATTACAGGCGTGAGCCACCACGCCCGGCCCCCAAATTCTTTGTTTTGTTTTTGTTTTTGAGAGGGAGTCTTGCTCTGTCGCCCAGGCTGGAGTGCAGTGATGCGATCTTGGCTAACCACAACCACTGCCTCCCAGGCTCAAGCGATTCTCCTGCCTTAGCCTCTCGAGTAGCTGGGATTACAGGCATGTGCCACAATGCCCAGTTAATTTTTGTATTTTAGTAGAGACGGGGTTTCTCCATGTTGGTGAGGCTGGTCTCAATCTCCCCAACTCAGGTGATTCACCTGCTCAGACTCCCAAAGGGCTGGGATTTCAGGTGTGAACCACTACGCCTGGCCTCCAGATTCTTTTTTTGAGACAGGGTCTCACTTTGTCACCCAGGCTGGAGTGCAGTGACAGCAACGCAGCTCGCTGCAGCCTCCCAGGCTCAAGCAATCCTCCTGTCTCAGCCTCCCTATTAGCTGGGACTACAGGCGTGTGCCACCGTGCCAGGCTAAGTTTCTGTATTTTTAGTAGAGATGGGGTTTCACGGTGTTAGCCAGGATGGTCTCAATCTCTTGACCTCATGACCCACCTGCCTTGGCCTCCAAAAGTGCTGAGATTATAGGCATGAGCCACTGTGCCCAGCTGTGGGGATCAGAGTTTTTAAGGATAATTTGGTGGGCAGGGAGCCATTGACTCAAGAGTACTGACTGGTGGGTCGGAGATGAAATTACAGGGAGTTGAACTGTCCTCTTGGCTGAGTCGATTCTGGGGTGGGGGTCACAAGACCACATGGGCCAGTTTATTGATATGGTGGTGCCAGCTGATCCACTGAGGGTAGGGTCTGCGGAACAGCTCAAGCGCTGATCTTGTTCGCAATAGTGTTGTTATCCCCTGGAACAATTGGGGAGATTTAGACTCTTGCAGCCTCCAGCTGCGACTCCTAAACAATAGTTTATAATCTGCTGGCTAATTTGTTAGACCTGCAAAGGCAATCTAGTCCCCAGGTGGGAAGGGGGTTTGTTCTGGGAACCAGCTCTATCCTCTTTGTTTCAAAGCTTAAACCACAAACGAAGTTCCTCCAAGAGTAAGTTCGGCCTATACCCAGGAGCAAACAAGAACAGCTTGGAGGTTAGAAGCCAGAGTCCGTTAGGTCACATGTCTTTCACTGTAATGACTGTCTCACTTACCATTTTTGCAAAGGTGGTTTCCAAAGTGCTGGGATTACAGGCATGAGCCACCATGCCCAGCAGAAGCCCCAATTCTGTCAGTCTTTAAATTTACTCATCCCCGAGTTTCTCCACATATCCATGAGAGATACATGTTAATAAACATCAATCTTTTCCTTGCTAATTTGTCTTTTGTAGCAGGGTCCCCAGTGAGAATCTGAAAGGGTGGAAGACAAGGAACGACTTTCCCTCCCCTCCACAGTTAAAAGTGAAGAGCCCTGGCAGGATGAAGAGCTGGCCTGGAGCCAGTCCTGAACATGCCCAGTGGTTTTCTCCCATGTGGAAAGAGCCGGAGAGATTTCTCCCATCTCTAGAATTCCGTGAACACATTCTGTTCCTTAATATTTCCACTGACGCTGACTGATAATCGCACATACACAAAAGCGCACTTACCTGTAGGTGCTAGGATACATGGAAGTAGGAATGGTATTTGTAACGTATGAAAGAAAGGTGCCGTCCAGTCACACAGGCAGGAGGAAAGAGGCTTAGCTCACACGGCCACCGAGGGAGGGGCCGTCTAAACCAAGCCCACAAGCTTCTTTTTTTTTCTCCTAGGATGGAGTCTCACTCTGTCGCCCAGGCTGGAGTGCAGTGGCCAGATCTCAACTCAGTGCAACCTCCACCTCCTGGGTTCAAGCAATTCTCTGCCTCAGCCTCCCAAGTAGCTGGGATTACAGGCGCCCACCACTACCCCTGGTTACTTTCTGTATTTTTAGTAGAGATGGGGTTTCACCATCTTGGACAGGCTGGTCTCAAACTCCTGACTTCATGATCCACCCACCTCGGCCTCCCAAGTTGCTGGAATTATAGGTGTGAGCCACCACACCCGGCCCCACAAGCTTCTTTCTATCCTCATCGAAAATATATTGCAAGAGGGCTGTTCGCAGTGGCTCACGCCTGTAATCCCAGCACTTTGGGAGGCCAAGGTGGGTGAATCACCTGAGGTCAGGAGTTCAGGAGTTCAAGACTAGCCTGGGCAACATGGCAAAACTTGTCTCTTTTAAAAATAGAAAGGAAAGCAAAAAATAAATAAATAACAAAATAAATAGAAAGAAAAGCCAGGTGTGGTGGCTCATGCCTGTAATCCCAGCACTTTGGGAAGCCGAGGTGGGCGGATCACCTGAGGTCAGGAGTTTGAGACCACCCTGACCAACATGGCGAAACCCCGTCTCTACTGCAAATACAAAATTAGCCAGACATGATGGCTGGGTCATCTGAGGTCGGGAGTTCGAGACCACCCTGACCAACATGGAGAAACCCCATCTCTGCTAAAAATACAAAATTAGCCAGGCATGGTGGCTGGTACATTCCTTGTTATCCCAGCTACTTGGGAGGCTGGGGCAGGAGACTTACCTGAACCCGGGAGGCGGAAGAGGTTGTGGTGAGCGGAGATCGTGCCATTGCACTCCAGCCTGGACAACAAGACTGAAACTCCATCTCAAAATAAATAAATAAATAGGAAAAGGCCAGGCACGGTGGCTCACTCTGTAGTCCTACCACTTTGGGAGGCCAAGGCGGGTGGATCACCTTGGGTTAGGAGTTCGAGACCAGCCTGGCCAACATGGTGAAACCTGTCTCTACTAAAAATACAAAAATTAGAGGGAGATGGTGACGTGTGCCTATAATCCCAGCTTCTCAGGAGGCTGAGACAGGAGAATTGCTTGAACCTGTGAGGCGGAGGTAGCAGTGAGCCGAGATCATGCCATAGCACTCCAGCCTGGGTGACACAGGGAGACTCCTTAGCAAACAAACAAACAAAATAGAAAAAAGAAAGAAACAGCAGCTGAGTTCTTGAACACCTCACGAGATGGTAAACGTTCATTTCAGCATGATTAGGAAAACAGCCAAGAATGAGGGGCCAGAAGAGAAAAGACGCTTTTCAGCCTGACACTCCTTTCTGTGCTAAACTTGCGCTGCCCGGACGCAGGAGCCGGGAGAGGGGCCCGCCATCCTGCCCATGCCTCCCTCTTCTCTCCCCCACCCTACTCCTCATCCAGGCTGAGAGGGAGCACAGGCCCCCTCCAGTGAGAGTGTCCAGGCCCTGGGGGCCTGTGCAGCAGAGCACTGCTGCGGGCAGGTAGAAAGCAGGACCACGGGGATCAGGAAGCACCTTTTCTGTGCCTGATTTTGGCTGCAGGATCCCTCTAGAAAGGGCCACGGATGAGAGGTCATTGGGACCATGGGCCCTCCAGGATTGTCCTACGACGGCCTTGGTGTCCACCGTGGGAAAGCAGGCCATGGTGCCGTGTGTGGGTAGATGTCACTAAAGCATAGGCCATCATGAGGGCCCAGAGCTGGGAATGGGTCCTGCACTAGTCACGGTTCTCCAGAGAAACAGAAGCAATAGGATGGAGATAGATGTACACTGACAGAGAGAGAGAGAGAGAGAGAGAGAGAGAGAGAGAGAGAGAGAGAGAGAGAGATTTATTTTAAGAAGTGAGACCGGCAAGTCTGAAATTTGCAGGGCAGCCTGGAAATTCTAGCAGGAGATGATGCTGTGGCATGAATCCCAATTCAAAGGCAATCTGGAGGCAAAATCCTTTCTTCTTAGGGGCCTCAGTCTTTTCTCTGAAGGCCATAAATGGATGCATGAGGCCCACGCGCATTATGGAGGGTCACCTGCTTCACTCGAATCCATTTATTAAAATGTTAATCCATCTAAAAAACATCTTCACCGGTTGAGGTGGCTCACGCCTGTAATCCCAGCACTTTAGGAGGCCGAGCCGGGTATATCACCTGAGGTCAGGAGTTCGAGACCAGCCTGACCAACATGGAGAACCCTCTGTCTCTTCTAAAAATACAAATTAGCTGGGCATGGTGGCAGGCACCTGTAATCCCAGCTACTCAGGAGGCTGAGGCAGGAGAATCGCTTGAACCCCCGGGAGGTGGAGGTTGCATTGAGCCGAGATAGCACCACTGCACTCCAGCCTGGCAACAGAGTAAGACTCCAACTAAAAATAAAATAAAATGTTAATCCCATCTAAAAACATCTTCACAGAGATGTGTAGGGGGTTCCATGACCACTGATCTGGGCACCGTAGCCTGGCCGCATTGACACATAAGATTAACCAGCCCAGGTCCCAAAGCTCAGGAAGCATCATCTTGTCCCAGGACAGGTAGCCCCATGTCCAGAGTGCCGCCGGCACGCCCCATGGCATGGCAGTTCCTGCTCATCAAGCTTCCTCCCCTATCTGAGCACACCTGGCTCCGGCACAGCCACCGTGTGTCCGGACCCTGCGCTGCCTCTCGCTCTCTCACCTGGGCTCCCAAGGTTTTGGTCTCTCCCATTGCTGACTTGCCCTGTTGAGGTGGGGTCATCATATTTCTCTATTGTTGCTGTAGTTTTTGTATGTGGAATTTTTTTTGTTTTGTTTTTTGGTGGGTCTCACTATGTTGTCCACGCTGGTCCCAAACTCCTGGCCTTAAGTAGTCCTCCTGCGTTGACCTCCCAAAGTGCTGGGACTGCAGGTGTGAGCCGTAGAGCCCAACGAGTTAATCACGTTTCAAGTGTTCATTGACCTTATTGAGAAATTATATCTTTGGGCTGGGCGCAGTGGCCTATGCCTATAATCCCTACACTTTGAGAGGCCAAGGTAGGAGGATCCCCTGAACCCAGGAGTTCGAGATCAACCTGGGCAACATGGTGAAATCCTATCTCTACAAAAAAATATAAAATAGCTAGGCATGGTGGTGCGTATCTGCAGTCCCAGATACTCTGGAGGCTAAGGTGGGAAGTCACCTGAGTCCAGCGAGATTAAGGCTGCAGTGAGCAGAGATGTGCCACTGCACTGCAGCCTGGGTGACAAAGTGAGACACTGTCTCAAAAAAGAAAAAAAAATCTAATTTCAATTAAAATAAAACAAAAAAGAAGCCCGGGCGCAATAGCTCATACCTATAATCCCAGCACTTTGGGAAGCTGAGGCGGGTGGATCATTTGCGGTCGGGAGTTCAAGACCAGCTTGGCCAACATGGTGAAATCCTGTCTCTGCTAAAAATACAAAATTAGCCGAGTGGTAGTGGCACACACCTGTAATTCCAGGTACTTGGGAGGCTGAGGCAGGAGAATCATTTGAGTCTGGGTGGCACAGTTTGCAGTGAGGTGAGATCGTGCCACTGCACTCCAGTCTAGGCGACAGAGTGAGACCTGGTCTCAAAAAGAAAAGAAAATGACATCTTTGATGAATTGGCTTTTTTTTTTGAGACAGGGTCTCAGCTTCTCAGTCTGTCACCCAGGCAGGCAGGAGTTCAGTGATGTGGTCTGGGCTCACTGCAACCTCTGCCCCTTGGGGCTCAAGCAATTCTCCCATCTTAGCCACTCAAGTAGCTGGGACCACAGGTATGCACCATCACAGCCAGCTATTTTGTTTTGTTTTGTTTTGAGACAGAGTCTCACTCTGTCACCCAGGCTGGAGTGCAGTGGTGAGATCTCGGCTCACTGCACCCTCCACTTCCTGGGTTCAAGTGATTCTCCTGCCTCAGCCTCCCGAGTAGCTGGAATTACAGGCGCATGCAGCCACAGCTGGCTAATTTTTTCTTTTGAGTTGGAGTCCTGCTCTGTGTCCAGGCCACGCTAAATGTCCACGGTCATCCTTCACTCACCTTGTCGGTTTCACCTGCCGGGCTCCTGTGCTGTGTCTTTGTGAGTGGAAAAAACACTGTGTTCTTCTCTCCTCTCTCTCTCTTTTTTTTTTTGGTTCTTTTTGAGACAGGGTCTCACTTTGTTGCCCAGGCTGGAAGGCAGCAGTGCAATCTCAGCTCACTGCAGCCTCTGCCTCCTGGGTTTAAGCACTTCTCCCACCTCAACCTCCTGAGTAGCTGGGATTATAGGTGTGCACCACCACACCCAACTAATTTTTGTATTTTTTTAGTAGAGTTGGGGTTTCACTCTGTTAGTCAGGCTGGTCTCAAAGTCCTGACCTCAGGTGATCCACCTGCCTCAGTTTCCCAAAGAGTTGGGATTATATGTGTGAGCCACCACACCTGGCCTCCTCTCACACCACAACCATCAACACAGAAAACTTCTGTGGGTTCAAGACATTCTGTGACCAAATGTTGAAGGGGTTTTTACCCACAACCACCCATGTGATCAGTTCTGCAGCGAGCGGCCACCAACTGAGTGTTCTCCAGCTTAATTCTTTCACTGTCTCCCTGGGGAGGGTGTCAGATCCCATATCTTGGGGGCTTAGTCCCCAAAACTGCCTCCTCAAACTAATCACAAGTCTAGGCCTCCAGAGTTTCTGACCAGCCAGCTATCAGTCCGAGTTCCCAGGACCCACACTGCAGATTTTATACGTTTGCTGGAGCAGCTCACAGAACTCAGGAAAACGCATTCACCAGTTTATTATAAATGATATTATAGAGGTCAGGTGCCGTGGCTCACACCTGTAATCCGAGCACTTTGGGAAGCCAAAGCAGACAGATCATTTGAGGTCAGGGGTTCAGGACCAGCCTGGCCAACATGGTAAAACCCTGTCTCTACTGAAAATACCAAAGTTAGTTGGGTGTGGTGGGACACACGCCTGTAATCTCAGCTACTCGGGAGGTTGAGGCAGGAGAATCCCTTGAACCCAGGAGGTAGAGGTTGCAGTAAGCAGAGATGGCAGCACTGCACTCCAGCCTGGGTGACAGAGACTGTCTCAAAAAAAAAAAAAAAAAGATATCACAAAGGATACAGACACTCACTGAAAAGGGGCTCAGAGTGTCAATGCCCTCTCCCAAGTCCCACTCTCAGAATCCTCCACGTGTTCACTATCCAGAAGCTCTTCAAACCCTTTACTTCTGGGGTTTTATGGAGGCTTTGTTACCTAGGCATGATTAGTTAAATCATTGACCATTGGTGATCTACTTTACCTTTAGTCTGTTTCTCTCTCTCCCTCCCTGGGGGTTGGAGTGACACTGAAAGTCCCAACTCTCTATATCCTGCCTTGTTTTTTTGTTGTTTTTTGGTTGTTTTTTTTTTTTTTTTTTGAGATAGGGTCTTGTTCTGTGGTCCAGGCTGGAGAGCAGTGGCGTGATCCGCCTCATTGCAACCTCTTCCTCCTGGGTTCAAATGATTCTCCTGCCTCAGCCTCCTGAGTAGCTAGGACTACAGGCACACATCACAATGCCTGGTTAATTTTTGAATGTTTTTTTTTTCCTTTTTTTGAGACGGGATCTTGCTCTAACACTCAGGCTGGAGTGCAATGGCGTAATCTCGGCTCACTGCAACCTCTGCCTCCCCAGGTTCAAGTGATTCTCCTGGCTCAGCCTCTTGAGTACCTGGGACTACTGGTGTGCACCATCACACCTGGCTAGTTCAAAATTTTTTTTTCTTCTTTTGTAGCGACCAGGGCGGGTGGTGGATCTCACTATATTGCCCACACTGGTCTCAAACTCCTGGCCTCAAGCCTCTTTTTTTTTTAAAGACAGGGTTTCACCATGTTGGTCAGGCTGGTCTTGAACTCCCGACCTCAGGTGATTCGCCCACCTTGGTCTCCAAAGTGGATTACAGGCGTGAGCCACCACACCCAGCCGCCTCAAGCCTCTTAAAGTGCTGGGATTACAGGAATGAGCCACCACACCCAGTCTAGTCATGCATTTCTTTTCTTTTTTTCTTTTTTTTTGAGGTAGAGTCTTGCTCTATACCCCAGGCTGGAGTGCAGTGGCGTGATCTCGGCTAACTGCAACCTCCATCTCCCAGGTTCAAGCGATTCTCATGTCTCAGCCTCCCAAGTAGCTGGGATTACAGGCGCCTGCCACCACACCTGGGTAAGTTTCGTATTTTTAGTAGAGGTAGGGTTTCACCATGTTGCCCAGGCTGGTCTTGAACTCCTGATCTCAAATGATCCGCCCGCTTGGCCCCCCAAAGTGCTGGGATTACAGGTGTGAGTCACTGTGCCAGGCTTAGTCACGTATTTTTATAAACAATTATATGTGCCTTTTTATTTCATATTTTTTCAAGAAAAATATTAATATATCTGGCCGGGCATGGTGGCTCACACCCGTAATTCCAGCATTTTGGGAGGCCAAGTTGGGCAGATCGCCTGAGGTCAGGAGTTGGAGATCAGACGGGTCAGTATGGCAAAATCCTGCCTCTACTAAAAATAAAAAAATTAGCCGGGTGTGGCGGTGGGCACCTGTAATCTGAGCTACTTGGGAGGCTGAGGCAGGAGACTCACTTGAACCCGGGAGGCGGAGGTTGCAGTGATCCCTTCAGCCTGGGTGACAGGCTCTAAAAAAAAAAATTAACAAATCTTATAGAAAACATGCTCTTCCCGGATCCTATCAATGGGACTGGGTAAAAGAAGAAACAAAAAACAAAAAAATGTTGTAAAGAGAATAGACAGAATGGCTGGCTATTTGGATCACAATGTGCCTGTTTTTTTTCTTTAGAAGCCACTTTGCTGCTCAGCACCCGGAGGAAGCCCCCTGTGGCCTCACAGGTGTAGGTGGAGGCAAAGGTGGATTCACAGGGAAGCAATGAATCTCCACCCCCTCTAAATTACTTTCCTAAGGGCTCCCCACACTATGCAAGTCTCAGGGCCCAGCAAACCTGGCCCATCCCCAGGAGGGATGAGATTACTGATGGTGAGGAGGAGGACATTACTGAGGAGGAGAGGAGATTACTGATGGTGCATCTGTCAGAGACATTTGAAACAAAGCGACTCCATCTTGAATAGGGACTGGGTAAAATAAGACTCAGACCTTCTGGGCTGCATTCCCAGGAGGTGAAGGCATTCTTCGTCACAGAGTAAGACAGGAGGTCGGCACAAGACACAGGTCACAAAGACCTCGCATGCAGTGAAGACGCCGGCCAAATTCCACCAAAACCAAGATGGCGATGAGAGTGACCTCTGGTCGTCCTCACTGCTCATTATATGCTCATTATAATTGATTAGCATGCTAAGAGACACACCTACCAGTGACCTGGTTGTCCAGGCACTCAGGTTCTCCTGTGGACCTTCTGCTGTCTCACAGGCTGGATGCAAGGAAATGAACGCTTCAGATCCGGGCAGGTCTAGGTGTGGCCAGTGAGTCCAGGGCCACTTCCTGGGGCCTGACCAGCACGTCACAAGGCCCCTGCCCCCGCTGAGAAGGGCCCAGGCTCGGCTTCTGCTGTCACTGCCTTGAAATTCTTCACTGTGATTTCTGAGCCAGGGACTTTGTGCTGCTGGAAAGGGGTATCAATCCAGACCCCAAGAGAGAGTTCTTGGAGTTTACATAAGAAAGAATTCAGGAAGAATCCACAGAGTACAGTGAAAGCCAGTTTATTAGAGAAGTAAATAAAAAAAGAAAGGCTACTTCATAGGCAGAGCAGCCCCAAGGACTGCTGGTTGGCTACTTTTATGGTTTTCTTTCTTTTTTTCCCCTAGAATCCGTTTCTGAATTATATGGTTATTTTTTGATCATGTGCTAAACAAGGGGTAGATTATTCATGGATTTTCTGAGAAAGGGGTAAGGGATTCCCAGAACTTAGGATTCTTCTTCCATTTATTTATTTATTTGAGATGGAGTCTCACTCTGTTGCCCAGGCTGGAGTGCAATGGTGTGACCTTGGCTCACTGCAACCTCTGCTTCACGGGTTCAAGAGATTCTCCTGCCTCAGCCTCCCAAGTAGCTGGGACTACAGGCATGCACCACCATGCCCAGCTAATTATTTTGTATTTTTAGTAGAGACAGGGTTTCACCATATTGATCAGGCTGGTCTCCAACTCCTGACCTCAAGTGATCTGCCCGCCTCAGCCTCCCAAAGTGCTGGGATTACAGGTGTGAGCCACCGTGCCTGGCCCCTTTTAGACCATGTAGGGTATGTTGCCATGGCATTTGTAAACTCTCATGGCGCTGGCGGGAGTGTGTTTTAGCAAGCTAATGTATTATAATTAGTTTATAATCAGCAATTAGGAAAGTTAGAGGTCACTTTTTCCGCCATCTTGGTTTTGGTGGGATTTGGCTGGCTTCTTTACTGCGTCCTGTTTTATCAGCAGGATCTCTGTGACCTGTCTCTTGATCCGACCCCCTGTTTCATCCTATTACTAAGGATGCCTGAACCCACTGGGGTGCAGCCCAGCAGGTCTCAGCTACAGCTCACCCAGCCCCCATGGAGCCCCTTTGTCCAACACCTCTTGGAACGAGCATCTACATCTTGCACAAGGCTCTGCAGATCATGCTCAGTCTTGAATACGGAGCTTTTTCTGTCCCCTTGAATTTCCCTCCTCGGGTGAGTGTCTCAGGGCCTCCCTCTAGGCCACCCTGCTGCCCTCCATCTTTCTGAAAGAGGCGGCTCTGCAGCTGCACAGCACTTGGCCAAGACTTTCTGGCCGTGTGGAGCTCTGAAGACACAGGACAGATGTCCTCTGAGCTGCTCATGCCTAGACCTACCCCTGGCTCCCTCCAGCAGTCAGCTCCCGTCCTGGGCCTGCCTTCTTTCCCGGAGGAGTCGGTGCCAGAGAGCTGTCCTTCCACCGCTGTGTGCGGACTCAGAGCACTGATTGCATTCGGAGGGCCACTGCATAAATGAAGGTTTCTGCAGTATTGGAGGCCTGTCAGGCAAACCGTGTGCTTTCCTACGCAATGGGAATGTGTCGCACTTTCCGTACATCTTGGAGAGCAAAGCCACGATCGGGACTTGTGGGTACGTTGTGGCAGTGATCGGTTAGGGTGGTCTTTCAAAGCACAGCTTGAAATACAGACACTTGTCGGCGTCCCCTACGGCAGGTGTCCTATACCTGGAGGCCGCATGGTCACCTAGACCTGCAAGGCTCACCTGGGCCGGAAGGTGTGTTCAAGCGAGGCCAACTAGCCCAGAGGCCAGCCCGAAGCACTTGTGAACAACATGAGTCCTTGCTGAGGTCCTCCCACCGAGGGGGTACAGCGCCCAGGGTAAGGCCTCAGGTGCCAGGCACTCACACCGCAGCCCGCAGGTAGGGAGGAATGTGAGCATCCACTGTGCCACCCAGGCCCGTGCCCCCCTGCGCTCCGGAGCCTGGGGAGGAAGGCTGCACGGCTGCTACGGGCTGGCACCCAAAGGGGGCGCGCACAGTGTGGGGGTCTTCGCCGTTGGGACACCCGGCGGTGGGGCCACGGATGGTACAACCCTCTCTCCCCGCCTGCTCCAGGCAGATGGTTTCTCCCGGCTTCGCTCACTTCTCCTAGGCGGCACGGAGCGCGCGGAGGGGGCGTGGCGCGCGCAGAGGCCACGCCCCTGCTGCATAGTCATGAGGCGGGAAACTGCCTTCGGGGCGGGGTAGGCAGTTCCTCGCGCTAGGGCGCGGCTGGTTGGGGCGGGGCCTGGCTCCGGGTGCGGGCGGGGCTGGAAGCGGGGCCGTCCGCCGCCCGGCCCCCGCCTTCGCTCTCCTCCCACAGCGCATAGGCCCCGCCCCGCGCCCGCCGCCGCGCAGGGGGGCGGGGCTCGGCGGAAACGGGCCCCGCCCCCTCTCTGAATATTGATGCAGCGCGCGTCGGCGTCGCCCTCCTCCCATTGAGCGAGGCTGTGTCGCGTGGCCCAGCGTCGGCGTGACGGTTGGACGCGGGCGCGGCACTGCGGGTCCCGATTGCTGCAGCCGCTTGTCAGTGTGATGAAGATTGGCACCCAGGTAAGCTGTCACTCAACCGCTCCGCCGCCGCCGCCGCCGCTCTCGCCGCCGCCGTCCCTATCAATCACACCGGGCCGCGGCCGCCGCCCGCCGCCGCCGCTGCCGCCCGGGTCTGGAGGGCCGGCGCTGCCCCGGAGGGCCCGCACTTGACCCGCCGCCCGGGGCAGGGGGCGGGGAGGGGGCGCGGGTGGGGGAGGGGATCGGGCACCCGCGGGGGAGGGGGCGCCGTCCGCACAGCCGGCGCGGGGGCGCGCCCAGTTGGTTTCTCAGTGTGGGTTGAGGGACGCGGAAATTTCTGGAAGGCGCCCCCGCCGCCGGCTGGGCCCGCTCGAAGCGCGCGCTCCTAACCGTCCCTTTCGGAGCGCGGCGCGCGCCCCTGCGCGGGGCGGGGGCGGGGCGGGGCGGGGGTGCGCGGAGCCGGCCGGGGGCGGGGGCGGGGCGGCGGCGGGCGTGAGGGGCCGGGGGCGCGCGGGGGCGGGGGCGCGCGGCGGGGCGGGGCGGGGCGGGCGACGCGCGTGGGGCCGGCCGTTCCTCGGCCTCTCCGGGGTCCTTGGTGCTGGCGGGGCTGCTCGGAGGGTGCGGGGCGCGCGGTAGCGCAGGCAGGAAGATGGCGGCCGCGACCCCGGCCCCTGCCTCAGTCGTGGCGAGCGCGCGGGTCCTGGGGGCAGTGGTCGCGGTGGGACTCGCGGCCCTCAGCTGGGCGCCGGGCGGGAACTGCCCAGGGCCGCGCGCTGTCCGCAGTGTTTGAGAAGCGGTCCCGGCATCCCGGGAATTGGTGGGAAGAGCGGCTTCTGTCACACGGGTCGTGGAAATGGATGACAGGAAGTGCCGTGCAGGGTCTGGGCGCCCTGTGGGTTTGCGCCTTCCTCGTGAGGGAAGAGCTTGAAATGCCGACACTTGTCAGCATGTCACTTCACGAAAAAAGAAATTGGAGTCGGCTTTATGTGTCATCTTGTGGCTCTCGAAATGCCTTATTTGGACAGTGGCTCTGCGGCCGGGCCAGTTAGGGCCTCCGTTCCGAAGGCGGATTCGTGACGGGAGGCGCGAGGGTCCGGGAATGGCGGCCCCCGGAGGTCTGGCCCGGGGCCGGCCGGGCTTACCGCCACGCCGGGCTGTGGCCCTCCGCCGGGTGCTCCACCTGTGAGGGCTTCTCCAACTCTTAAAAGTTAAGAGTTTGCTTGTCAAAAGGGGAGAGAGTTTTTCCTTAGGAAGTGGGTGCTTTCTTCTTCGGGATGAAAGAAACCCCGAGCTGTAGTTAGGTCTACTTTTAGATTTTTCTTGGCATATTGAAAAACAGGCTTTCTCTAAACATGAGAATCCAGGTGAAATGTGAACCTCTTTGCCAGTGTAGTTGTCGGTGATGCTCTTGCATTCAGTCATAGTTGAATTTGGAAGGTGGCAGGCTGACGAAATGAGCCTTTCATCACTGAGTTTAATTTACGTAGCATAGAGTGATTTGTGAATCCTCTCTTTGTACACGGGCATACCTCAGATAATTTGAGTTCTAACCCACACCACCACAGTAACAGTATTGCAAGTGACACAACACAGTTTTAGGTTTTTCAGTGCATATAAAAGTTGTGATTACACTATACTATTTAAAGTGTGCGATAGCAAGCATATCTATAAAAATGTGCTTACTTTAATTAAAAAATACTTTAGTGTTAAAAATACTGAAGATCATCTGAGCCTTTAGTGAGTCCTGCTCTTTTTGTACTTGGACAGTCTTGCCTCAGTGTGGATGGCTGCTGACTGATCAGGGTGGTGGTAGCTGTGTCAGTTACTTAAAATAAGGCAACAGTGAAGTTTGCTGCATTGATGGACTCTTCCTTTCATGAAAGACTTCTTTGTAGCATGTGATGCTGTTTTGATAGCATTTTAACCACAGTGGAAATCCAAAGTTGGAAGCTATTCTCTCATACTCTGTCACTGCTATCCACTAAGTTGATGTGGTATTCGAAGTCATTTCTACGGTGTTCACAGCGTCTTCACTAGGAATAGATTCCATCTCAAGAAACCACTTTCTTTGCTTACCCATGAGAAGCAAGTCTTTATTTCCACCACATCTGCAGTTCCTTCCTCCACCGAAGTCTTGAACTCTAAGTCATCATGAGGGTGAGACTCAACTTCCTCCAAATTCCTGTTAGTGTTGATACTTGACCTCCTTCCATGAATCATGAATGGCATCTAGAATGGTGACTCCTTTCCAGAAGGTTTTCAGTTTACTTTGCCCAGATTCATCAGAGGAATCACTACCACAGCTATAGCCTTACAAAATGTATTTCTTAAATAATTAAGACTCGAAAATCAAGATTACTTCTTGGATCTATAGCTGCAGAATGGATGTGGTGGTAGCAGACATGAAGACAGCATTCATCTCCTTGTACATCTCTGTCAGAGCTCTTGAGTGACCAGGTGCATTGTCAATGAGCAGTAATATTTTGAAAGAAATCTTTTTCTGAGCAGTAGATTTCAACAGTGGGCTTAAAATGTTCAATAATGTGTTATTCCATTTCCAGAGTATAGGCAAGAGTAGTGATCTTAGCTAGACTTTCTGGATAACTTGGTGTAGCTTTTCTTTTAGTTAGCACTTGCTATTATACCTTGTTCTTTTGTGTTAATGGGGACAGCTTCTTTCTGTAAACCTCATGAATCAGCCTCTCCTCTGCTGCTTCCAACTTTTCTTCCTCATCTTTCTCATCTCTCTCAGCCTTCATTGAATTGAAGAAAATTTGGGCCTGGTTCTGGATGAGGCTTCAGTTTAAGGGAATGTTGTGCCTGGTTTGATCTATCCAGACCACTCATACTTTCCCCATATCACCAGTAAGGCTGTTTCACTTTCTTTCTCTCCCTTTCTTTTATTAAGACTGTTTGTTGCCCAGATTGGAGTACAGTGGAATGGTCATGGCTCACTGCAACCTCTGCCTCCTGGGTGCAAGTAATTCTCCTGCCTCAACCTCCCGAGTAGCTGGGATAGCAGGTTTGCAGCACTATGCCCAGTTACTTTTTTTTACTGTAGAGATGGGTGAGAACCTTGTCCAGGCTGGTCTTGACCTCTTGACCTCAAGTAATCTGCCTGCCTCAGCTTCCCAAAGTTAAGTTCCCTTTAAGAACTTAAAGGAAATTTTTTTTTGAGATGAGTCTTGCTCTATTGCCCAGGTTGGAGTGCAGTGGCGTGATCTCAGCTCACTGCATCCTCCCAGGTTCAAGTGATTCTCCTGCCTCAGCTTCCCAAGTAGTTGGGACTATAGGCATGAGCCACCATGCCTGGCTAATTTTTGTATTTCTACTAGAGGGGGTTTCTCCATATTGACCAGCTGGTCTTGAACTCCTGACCTGAAATGATCCACCCACCTTGGCCTCTGGAAGTGCTGGGATTACAGGCATGTAATTTTTTTTGAGATGGAGTCTCGCTCTGTCGCCAAGCTGGAGTGCAGTGGCGTGATCTTGGCTCACTGTAGTCTCCGCCTACCAGGTTCAGGCAGTTCTCCTGTGTCAGCCTCCTGAGTAGCTGGGACTACAGGCACAAACCACCACGTCCAGCTAATCTTTGTATTTTTTTTTTTAGTAGAGGTGGGGTATCACCTGTTGGCCAGGATGGTCTTGATCCCTTGTCCTCGTGATCCGCCTGCCCCAGCCTCCCAAAGTGCTGTTATTACAGGCATGAGCCACTGTGCCCAGCCCCTTTTTTGTTTTTTTTAAAGAGATAAAGTCTCCCTATGTTGTCCAGGCAGGTCTTCAGGTAGGTCTTGGACTCCTGGCCTCAGGTGGTCCTCCTCCTGCCTGAGCCTCAGGCGCAATCCACTGCACCTAGCCTTGGATAACTTTGTTTTTGAGAGATAGGGTCTCATTCTATTGCTCAGGCTTGAATGCAGTAGTGAGATCATAGCTGATTGCAGCCTTGACCTCTTAGGCTAAAGTGATTCTCCCACCTCAGCCTCCTGAGTAACTGGGACTACAGGGATGTGCCACCATGCCCAACTAATTTTTTTAAAAAATTCTGTAGGCTGGGCATGGTGGCTCACGCCTGTAATTCCAGCACTTTGGGAGGCCAAGGTGGGCGGATTATATGAGGTTGGGAGTTCGAGACCAGTCTAACCAACATGGAGAAACCCCATCTCTACTAAAAAATACAAAATTAGCCAGGTGTGGTGGTGCATGCCTGTAATCCCAGCTACTTGGAAGGCCTAGGCAGGAGAATTGGTTGAACCCAGGAGGTGTAGGTTGTGGTGAGCCGAGATCGCGCCACTGCACTCCAGCATGGGTAACAAGTGCAAAACTCTGTACCCCCCCAAAAAAATTTTTTTTAGACGTGAGGTCTCACTATGTTGCTTAGGCTGTCTCTTAAGTTCCTTTCCAGGATGGCGATTCCTTTCCAGCAGCCCTCCTGCCTCAGCCTTCCAAAGTGTTGGGACCACAGGTGTGAGCTGCTGATCCCGGCATGGCTAACGTTTTGGTGTAAGAGGCCTAGCTTTTGGCCTATCTTGACTTTTGACATGACTTTCTAACCAAGCTTAATACATTCTGCCTTTTGATTTTAAGTGGGACATGGTGTTTCTCTTCCTTTCACCTGAACACTTAGAGGCTATTGTAAGGTTATTAATTGGCCTAATTTCAATATTGTGGTGTCTCATGGAATAGGGAGGTCCAAAGAGAGGGAGAGAGATGGGCAGAAGAGCTGGTCAGTACAGCAGTTGGAATACAGCATTTATCCATTAAGTTCGCTAATACAGGTTTGTGACACACCAGTAAAATTACAGTGGGAACATCAGAGATCACTGATCACAGATCCCCATAACAGGCATAATAATGACAAAGTTTGAAATACTGAAGAATGACCAAAATGTAACACAGACACAAAGTGAGCTCTTGTTTTTGGAAAATTGACACCAATAGGCTTCTTTACTCCATACGGAGCCTGCCACAAATCTTCAACTTGTGAAAAACATAATATCTGCTGAGTGCAATAAAGCAAAATGCAGTAAAATGAGGTGCTTGTAATCTGTTGAATCTGAAGTGCACCAGTGTGTTATACCGCTAAAGATGCTCCCAGTGCCTACTGACATGGTGTTTTTTTGCCACATCATTGAAGGATGCTTTCCACTTCAGACATTTAAAAGTGTGCCTTAGGTGGGGCACTTTGGGAGGATGAAGATTAGCTGGGTGTGGTGGCGGGTAGTCCCAGCGACTCCGGAGGCTGAGGCAGGAGAATGGCTTGAACCCAGGAGGCAGAGGTTGCAGTGAGCCGAGATTGCGCCACTGCACTCCAGCCTGGGCGACAGAGCAAGACTCCACGTTCAAAAAAAGAAAAAATACTTGTTAATAGCAGAAATAGAAAGTTGCTACTAATAATAAGTAACATCCTATTTGCAGCTTATATTTTTGTTGCAAATTGTTAAAACTGTCTGAAACTGTTGAGAAGGAATGCCTGAAACTGCTAAAGTGATACAAAGTATAGACCCCGGTGGGGGAGGGGGCTCTTTAAATTTTCATGTCTGCTTGGCCTCTGGGAACCTCTTAAAACAGCCTTTTAAAGGAAATAGAGAACCAATTATTTTGAAATACAGTTATCAAATACTGTATTGAACCAAATTGGTGATAGTCCCATTGGTTAGCTAAGTAACCAGATTGAGCAGTGGCTCTGGTAAATTCCTTTGGGTGGAGTGATGAGATTTCTGTGATACTCTCATGCTTTGGAAAATCCTGTTGCTGTTCTTGCTAAAACTCCCGGGCTTGTTGTCTGCCTTCATAATTGAAGGAGTGCTGCATTTCAGCTGGAAGTTTTTGCCTTTTATCATTCATGTTCACAAATGCCAACTTGACTCTCAGTCTATCCTTTCGTAGGAATATATGTGTCTTTTCTTTACTTCCTCAAATGATTACATTGATGACAAAAGAGAGAAGGAAATAAAAACCAGCACAGACAGGGGAACTCGAAGCCTAACAGTGTGCATCCTCAGTGGGGATGAAGGAAGTGGCCGCAGGCCCTGGGGAGTGCTGGCTTGCATCAGTGTGCAGCTCTGAGTGGATAACCGATGGTTCTGACTTGTGTACACTGTTTAGGAGGACATGTAGAGTGGGCATATCATACAGAAGAAGTTCAGTCTGGAAACTGTTAGGAGAAGCACTTAAGGGCTGAGAGGCATGGTCCTTGGTGGAAAGAACCAGCAGGCCTGGTGCCAGCGGTGCCCTGCTCACGAGAGTGTGCAGTCTGGAGCCTGGCCTGTTCCTGCCCTTGGCAGATGGTAGCTCCTTGTTTTGGATTGTTGGTCCCTGCCAGTTTAGTTACTGTTTCTGGAAGATTCGCACAGAAGGCAGTATGATGATTGAGTCCATGTGTTGTCCAGCATGCGATGTAAAACTCTTGTTTAAAGCTCTGGCTCTGAGGCCGTGCATGCCTCAGGGACTTGAGGACGGGACACAGCAGCTTGTTTGATTTTATTTTGAGATGGGGCCTCATTTTTTCACCCAGGTTAGGGTGCAGTGGCTCAATCTCAGCTCACTGCAGCAGGGAGCTTCTGGGCTCAAGTGATCTTCCCACTACAGCCCCCAAAGTAGCTGGGACTACAGGCACGTGCCACCACACCCAGCTAATTGTACTGTTTGCCATCTGTGATTGGCCCTGGAATGATTGGCTGTTTTAGTCGGGTTTTCAGGGTGACTTTAGCTGAGAGCAGGCTGACTTGAGGTTGGGTAGGTGGTGGGAAACAGGAATCTGTGGGATCCCTGGAACACTGCGTTGCTGAGCCCCTGGGCAAAGGGAACCCTGGTCTGTGCTCTAGCAGGATCCGGTTGCACATCAGGGCTCTTGGCCTTCCGCTTCAATTCGGTGGTTGCCCTCCACCGTCAGTTCTGTCTGCACACTCTCCCCGACAGCAGGGCCCACCCAGCCTTACCTGCCCTGTACTCTCCCTTTCCCAGCACCCACCTCAGAGAGGGTGCCTGAGCTCCTTCCCTTCGCACCACCTCCCAGGCGCTGACCCGTGGCCTGGGGACTAGCCTTGGGTGCTGGAGGGCTGCCTGGTCCAGGGAGTGGTGCCTGGTGAGGAGTGAGCTGTTGCCACCTGTACAAGAGCGGTCCCCCTTGAGCAGGGCCAGCCAGTGGAGTTGGGTCACTCAGAAGGCGCTGTGGATGGGTAGGTACTATGATCGCAGTTCCAGAACATGACACCTGAGCTACAGCTTGCATGTTTTGTTACATATTCTCTCAGACACTTTATGAAGGCTTCTACATTTTTTGCATTAAAAATATTAGGAATTCAACTTGACAAGAAAAAGGAGTATAATAAACATTAAATTGCTAAACTTTACATTCTTCTAAATTTAGTTACGTGTTTGTGCATCCTTCCCCCACCCTCCCCTCCCCCTGAGACGGAGTCTTGCTGTTGCCCAGGCTGGAGTGCAGTGACACGATCTCGGCTCACTGCAACCTCTGTCTCCCAGCTTCAAGTGATTCTCATGCCTCAGCCTCCCAGTAGCTGGGGTTACAGATGCTCACCGCCACGCCCAGCTAATTTTTGTATTTTTAGTAGAGACGGGGTTTTACCATGTTGGCCTAACTGGTCTTGAACTCCTGACCCCAGGTGATCTGCCCTCCTCCGCCTCCCAAAGTTCTGGGATTACAAGCATGAACTACTGCGCCTGGCTCTTTTTTTCCAATTTTTTTTATAGTAAACTACACATAACGAAATTTACCATCTAAACCATTTTTCAGTGTGTAGTTCAGTCGTGTTAAGCTCATTAATACTGTTGTACAACCATCACCACCATCCATCTCCAGAACGCTTCATCTTATCTAACCGAAACTCTATACCCATTAAACACTGACTGCACATTTCCCTCCCTAAAGCCCCTGGCAACCACCATTCTACTTACTGTCTCTATGAATTGGACTACTATAGGGACTTCATATAAGTGGAATTCTGCAGTATTTGTCTTTTTGTGACCAGCTTAGTTGACTTACCATAGTGTTCTTAAGGTTCATCCATGTAGCGTGTGTCAGAATTTCCTTCCCTTTTAAGGCTGAATAATACTCCATTGTATGGATATACTGGATTTTGTTTATCCATCCATCCATCAGCAGACACTTGAGTTCCTTCCATCTTTTGGCTATAATAAAACTATGAACATGAGTGTGCAAATACCTCATCAAGATTCTGCTTTTAACTCTTTTGGGTATAGATCTAGAAGTGGGATTGCTGGATCATACTGGAATTCTTTTTTTTTTTTTTTTTT
>CAUYQU010074645.1:0-36255 GCA_963574635.1 Cheracebus regulus
GCAGCGCTTCCAATTGCTGTTTTCCTTGTGGGGATGGGACCAGCCGAGCCCGTCCGTCCCGTATACTCCGCACCGGGAAGCGCCGCGCTGGGGCGCCGGCAAAACAGCCGCGCCGGCCAAAAGAGTCGCGCTGGCGACCCGTGTGGCTCCTTCTCCGGGAATCTCCCAGTCTGTGGGCATCAAAAATTCGTCTGCAATTGCGGCATTCACTCGCTCTCTGTGCTTTCACTGGGAGCTACAATCCTGAGCTGCTGCTATGTGGCCATCTTGGATCTCTCTCTGCCCGGTGATGAATTTCTTCTGTTTCTTAGTTTTCTTTTGGCAGATGCCCGTTCCCCTCAGAGCCGGACCTTCCTGGGTTTGCTGTGCTTGCTGTGAAACTCTCAGTCCTTAGCACTTCCAATTGCTGTTTTCCTTGTGGGGATGGGACCGGCCGAGCCCGTCCATCCCGTATACTCCGCACCAAGAAGCGCCGCGCTGGGGCACCGGCAAAACAGCCGCGCTGGCCAAAAGAGTCACGCTGGTGACCCATGTGGCTCTTCTGCCGGGAATCTCTCAGTCTGTGGGCAACAAAAATTCGTGAGAAAGTGCAGCGTCCACTCGTTCTCTGCGCTTTCACTGGGAGCTACACTCCTGAGCTGTTGCTGATCAGCCATCTTGGATCTCTCTCCTCATGTTTCTTAATCTCTTTCAGATTTGGTTTCCTCAGCTGGAAATCTCAGCAGGGGCAGCTTCGGAGGAGTCGCACCCCCACAGCGTCTGGGCAGGCCTGAAGCATCGTGGGGATCCTTGGGGATCGCCCTGGGCATCCCTGAAGCAGCTTTTCTCCGCCGGGCTCCGCCCTGCCCGACTCCTGCAATCGGGGGACCCTGGCGATGATCGCCGGGAGATGGGGGCCCGTCGCCCAACGCCGAGGCACCGCCACGGAGGGCCCCTGCTCTGCCAAGCCGCTGGGACGGCGGTTTCCCAGGCCACTGAAATAATTCTTATGGTGAAACACAGGAGTGCAAGAAAGTTGGTAGAAACATGAGATTCTATTAAGACCTTGGCCTGGAACTGGCAGATACACAATTACTTTTACCCACATTCCGTTGGCCAATGTATGTTGCAAGGCTAACTCCAACATCAGCCTATTCTAGCATACTGCAAGGTTATACTGCAGACAAAAGGGGTAGAGAACTGAGAACAATAATCAAATTGACATAAATCAATTGACATAAAAATCAATTGACATAAAAGTATGGATGAGCAGAAGGATGAGACCCTAGACTCTTAATGACAACATGGAGCAGCTGTGCCAACAATGGCACTAAATAGTTTTTTCTAGACTATTGTTGTAAGATAAAAATGTGCCCCTGTTTATTTAAGGCACAATTTCTACTTGCTGTTGAAAATATTCCAAAATGATAAAATGCAGTTGTATTCTAATTTAACTCTTTCCTTATTGATTTGTTTCTAGTTTTCCAAATAACACTACAATGAACATCTTATATAAAACTTGACCAACTGGATGTGTGTTCTAATCAGATAGATTCTTAGAAATGAAATTGCTGGGTGGAAGAGTATTTACATTTAAAGTTCTGATAGATAATATCAAATTGCCCTCTACAAGACTTCATCAGTTCATTCTCCATATTCTTACTAATTCTGATAGTATGCCATTTTAAAAAATGCTTCCAGGCCGGGTGCGGTATCCCAGCACTTTGGGAGGCAGAGGCAGGCAGACCATGAGGTCAAGAGATTGAGGTCATCTTGGCCAACATAGTGAAACCCTGTCTCTACTAAAAAATACAAAAATTAGCTGGGCATGGTGGCATAGACTTGTAGTCCCAGCTACTCGGGAGGCTGTGGCAGGAGAATTGCTTGAACCCAGGAGGCAGAGATTGCAGTGAGCCGAGGTTGCAACATTGCACCCCAGCCTGGCGCCTGGTGACAGAACAAGACTCTGTCTCAAAAAAACAAAAAATGCTTCCAATGTGGTAGGTGAAATATAGTTCTGTTTCATTTGCATTACTATGATTAGTGAAGTTGAATGTTTTTTCATATATTCATTGGCCATTTGTATTTCTTATTGTATGATCACACGTTCATATCCTTTGCTCATTTTTCTCTTGTGTTTTCCTTTTTTCTTAGTTGGCAAGGGATTATTTTATTTTATGCTTTTTTTGATCTGTTTTACACTTGATAAATGTTGTCATTTATTTGACTTTCCTTCTTTTAAAATAATTTTTATTAGATATTACAGAGATACAAAAGAGTATATATGAAATATGCTCAAACTCTAAACAATGAGAATACAATAAATTTCCGAGAATTCATCATCCGAAGAATTTGTACATTCTTATTGCCTTTGAAGTCTACCCATTTCTTCCACATTCAGAGTAACTGAAACCCTGAAATTTGTGTTTATTATTCTCATTTTTCTTTATACTTTTACTACAAACATATGTGTCCAGAAGCAGTATTTAGTTCACATGTTTTGACCTTTATATAAATGGAATCATACTATAAGTATCCTTTAGTGACTTTTTTCATTCAACATGTTTCTAAGGTTCATCCACTTCATTGCATGTACCAGTAATTCACAGTGGCAAAGAATTCTATTATTTAAAATAACATAATGTATTTATCTTTTTAAATTTCTTAAATGTAGTAAACATACTTGTCTGTTTATTCCAGTATCTGAAGTACAGAGGTTAGTTTATGTTGTTTCTTGCTTCTGCTGGCTCTTAGTCATGATGCCTCCTATGCTTCTGTGCTTTGAGATTTGCCATGGTTTCAAAGCGTGTGTCCCCAGTCAAGTTTCATACGTTGAAAACCTAATTACCAATATGAAGGTATTAGGTGGAGCTTTTGGCAGCTGATTAGATCAGAGAGTGGGCCCTCATGAATGAGATTAGTGCCCTTATGAAAGATACCCCAGAGTAGCTGGGCACAGTGGCTCACGCCTGTAATCCCAGCACTTTGGGAGGTTGAGGTTGGAAGTTTGAGACCAGCCTGACCAATATGGAGAAACCATTTCTCTACTAAAATACAAAAAGTTAGCTGGGCATGGTGGCACATGCCTGTAATCCCAGCTACTCGGGAGGCTGAGGCAGGAGAATCGCTTGAACCTAGGAGGCAGAGGTTGCATCATTGCACTCCAGCCTGGGCAACAAGAACAAACTACGTCTCCAAAAAAAAGAGAAAAAAGAAAAAAGAAAGATACCCTAGAGAGCTGCTTTGTCCCCTTTTCCCATGTCCTCACATGGGAGACAAGGTGCTGTCTGTGAGGAATGGGCCCTTACCAGACACTGAACCTGTTGGCACCTTAATCTTGAACTTTACAGTCTCCAGAACTGGACACTGTCTTGAAAGACAACAATAATAAAGTCACATGGGAAGATGAGCTCAGCATTCAGGTCTGGTGATGAGAAATGATGCTGACATGTGGTTACCCTACATTTGAATTTGGTCAGTGGGAATACAAGAGTTCAGATCCCAGTGGACATTTCAGAAACTTCTTTTGTTTTTCTCAAATGTCAAAGCCCAAACTGCCTGAAGGCTTTGGGGAAATTTTCTGCCTCCAGAACTAATCAAGGACGTTCTAAATGGTGGCTTTGATCCAAAGCAATTTGTTTTTTATTGTCATTATCTATATAAATTATGGATCTTTCATCTATAGTTGAAGTTCCTGTCACTTTTGAGTGCTAATAATTGAGATTGCTTCAGGATGAATATGTGAATGTATGTATCAGATATATATCTGTGTATCACTTAGGGATAGTATCCATTTTGTCCTTTATACTTGTTTCTCTCTTAAACTTGATTACAACCTGGAAGGCAAATCACCTGGAACCAGTTTACATTAACTTTCCTCTAGTTTGTTCATTTAAAAATATTTGAGTGTGTCTATGAGCCCAGGGCTGTGCTATGTGCCCATTCAAGCCAATGAGTATTTATTGCATACTCTGTGTTTGTCAGTTACTACATGAGTGGATAATATGCATTCTTGGCCCAATAAAATAACAGTTTAGTTAAAGATAAAATTCCTAATTTTAGGACAAATCATTGGGCAGTTTTACACTAACACAAAATATTGAATATAGCTGCTTTGACTTGCTGCTTGTGAAAAACTACACTTTGTGTAATTATGTGACTGCAACCCCAGTGGCTTTGAGAAACAAGAATCAGCAGAATTTTGCAGCTTTAATAGAATATATAAGCAACAAAACTACATTTTATGTAATTATTACACTTTGTGTAATTATGGTGAACTAGGAAAGTATAACTTTTAAAAATTCATTCTTCTATTGTACTTCTTTCTGAAACAGAGTAATATATAATCTCTCTTTTCCATTTAGCATTTAACAAATAAGATATAAATATGATTTCCAATATACATAAGTGACTCATGCCACAAACAAAGGAACTTTGTCTTACATCCTTGCAGTGGGGGATGTTGCACGTGGTGCAGTTTCCCAAGATCCTAAAAGGATTTGGCTGAACACAAAGGAACAGGGCTCTGACACTGGTTGAGCAGTCTAGGTTGACTTTAGACACTAGTATAAAATAACTGTAGGGAAACTATAGAAAGAGAGATTTGTTTTTAAAGGAATGCAGTTTTCTTTCTTTCAGAGATACCTAATAATGTAAACGAAGCCACACAATAAGGAATTACTAGAATCTGCTAAAGATTCTAAGGAAATCTGCTGGACTTAGTATGATAAAACTGTTTTAACTAGTTTATCACTTTGTTAAAATCATGATGCTTCTAGATGATAATAATAATAATAATAATTATAGCTTGTACCACTGAGTGTTTATTGTGTTCCAGTAACTTTTCTAAGTGCATTGTTAACTATAATTTTATGACAACCTACTTTGAAAAATACACTATTATATTGTCATTACTTTTAATTGCCATTACTTTTAATTGCCATTACTTTATTTTATTATATTGCCATTACTTTGAATTGCTTTTGCACCAACATAATATCTCCATTTCACAGACAAGAAAACTTAGGCATGGTGAGGTTAAGTAATGGGTCCAAGTTCATGATAGTGGTAGGGGCAGGATTCTAACTCAGGCTGACTGGCTCTAGAATCCATGTTTTAAACTTTATTGTCTTAAGATTGCCTTTTAATTATAAGTTTATGAACATTCAAGCTTTTTATCTTATTTTCCATAACATTTTTACCCCATTAATTCACTCAGGAAATCTTTTCTTCATACATTATCACAGTGCCATCCAATTTATTAAAAGTTAAGATTAGCAGGGTCCAAATTTACAAATTACAAGATAAGACTGTTTTTACTGATGGTGGCTTATATTCTAAAATAGTACTTATGTATATGTGTACCTCTAAAAATTATTACTAAAAAAGCAAAAAAGAGACAAAAACTTCATGTACACACAAAAGTCCACGGTGGCAGACTGGATAATTCACAGTGTTGTCTCGTCCTTTTAGAGAATGGATTATTTTCTTTTAGTCTTTGAATGTTCACACTTTTATTTAGTGTAGTGTATCCTCATTAACCCCTTCCATTAGATGGTGGTTAACAATTATGCTTCTGCTGTGCTTCTGTTCTCCCTTGCGGAGAGAGAGAGATGATGGATTCAGCATAAAGCTGGACTTCACTGTATTAGTAAGTAGCCTGACTGCTGTGCACATCAAGATAACTTTCATGATACATAGAGGTAACACAATGGAAATCACAGTTTAGAAATCCAATTTATCTTGCTGTGAATAGAATTGCCTTCAATACAGACACCAATTAGTTTTGTTCCATAACACTGTTATAGAAATGTGACATTGAAAAACTACTTGCAAACTACTAAAGCATTCATCTACCATGAGTTCATGTCATTGAGGGAAAAATGTTAATTCTACTTATGTGAGAAAACATAAAAGTGTTTTTACAAAGAGCAGCCACGAGGTCAGGATACGACTGCTGAGGTAATGAAGTGAAGACTTCTGTGAAACTTTTAGTTGCTTATACATTCTATTAAAGCTGCAAAATTCTGCTGATTCTTGTTTCTCAAAACCACTGGGGTTGCAGCTCAGTCACATTATAAATTAAGTGGAGAGCGATGCCAGCCTTTAATGTTTCTTCTTGGACTGCATCAGGACCTGCTGCTGAAGCTCTTGGCTGGCCTTGGTTCTCCTCTTTGGCTCCAGCATCCTCCTCCTCTTCCTGTAATCTTCTGGTCAGTTCACTACTTAGATCATTTATGGCAAAGCCTCGAAATGTACCTTCACATTCATTATAAGAATAAAAAGGTCCAGCTATAGAGTACTTTAGAAGTTAAAAGACTGAAGTGTATTTAACATTTTCTCATTTATCTGTAGACAAGCATGCATCATAAGAACATGTCTATGGTTTAATAAGATTGGACTCAGACATCTTGCAACTCAGTTGTGCACATACTTATTGATCATACACAAGATAAAAGACGCTATTTAGGAAAAGCATGTTATGGTGGAAAGAGTATAAGAACTGGAACAGGACAGACTGGGATGGGAATTCAAGCCCCACCATTTATCAGCTCTCTGGGTCTGGGCCACTACTTAATATTTCTAAATTTTGGTATACTTTTGTTAAATATTTTGATATACTTTTGTTATTGGTGTACTTTTGGTATACTTTTTGTTAAATATTTGGTATACTTTTGTTATCTAAATTTTGGTATACTTTTGTTAAATGGTGATAATAGATACCCTGCTTGTGTGGTTATTGAGAATTAGACATTATGTATACAGAGTGCCTGGAACATAATGTGTTAAATGATGACTGTTATTACTAAGCTATGTGGGAGTAATAGAGGTGAGACATGGTTCCCATCTTTAAGGAGCTTGTTCTAGAAGGGGAGAGAAAACACATGAGCAAATATTTGTGCTTCAAGCTGAAAGGATAAAGGCCATAAAGGAGCTTCAAAGTGCCTTGATGAGAGTGCTATGAAGAGAATCTATTGGCCAGGGTATTGCAGCAACCTAACTGGTCTCCCTGACACTGTCTTGCCCCCTCTAGTCTACTCTTCATTAACAGCTAACATAGTCTTTCTTAAATGCAGATCTGATCACGTTAATCTCATGATTAAAATACTGCCGCAGCTTTTCATTCCCTTTATGACAAAGTGTTTAATACGTGAACTCTGCCTTAAATTCCCAACTTAATGTCTCTCCTTCCCTCTGCCTTCTCCATCCCCAAACATACACTTCACGGGCTAGCCTTACTAAACCTTTTTTCAGTTCCACATTAGTTAGGGTTCTATGGAGAAACAGAACTATATGTACGTGTGTGTGTGTGTGTGTGTGTGTACACATAAAGAATTGGCTTACACGGTTACGGCATTTAAGAAGTCCCAAGATTTGCAGTTGGCAAGCTGGAGACCTAGAACAGATGGTTGTAAGTTTCGGTCTAAGGGCAGAAGAAGACAATGTTCCAGTTCAAGTAGTCTGGCTGACAAAATTCCCTCTTGATCAGGCTTTTTTCCTATTCAAGTCTTCATTTGATTGAATGAAACCCACTCACATCAGGGAGGGCAATCTGCTTTATTCAGTCCCCCAATGCAAATGTTAATTTCATCCAGAAACACCCTCACAGATCCACTCACAATAATGTTTGATTGAATGTCTGGGCATCCTATGGCCCTGTCAAGTTGACACACAAAATTAACCATCACAAATTCCAAGACTAGGACATGTTCTCTTTTACTTCTGTTCCTTTGCACATGCAGTTCCCTCTGCCTAGGCTACTCTTGGTCTCTTGACCCCTGGTCCACTTCTACTGGCTGTTCTGATCTCAGTTCACAAGTCTAACCCCTCCAGACTGGGTTAGATCCCTCTCCTATGATACCCTTCAGTTCCCCTATTATAGCATGCATCTTTGTACACTGTAATTTCCTATTTACCTGTCTCTGTCATGTAGACTGTTAGCTCACAGAGAGTCAAGAATTGTCTTTATTGCTTCCACAATATCTCCTGTGTCTAGGACAGGATTCAGCATGTTAAATCATCTAATAGTTAATTGTTAAATGAATGAATAAATAGGTTTAGTGGAGCAGGTGGCAGCTAATATAAGTCTTAGAGGAGGAAGACTTCAGAAGAAATTTAATACCCAATTTGGGAAAATCAGCAATAGATAATACCAAAATATTCACTTCAGGAATAAGACTTCAAACATTTGTATAGTGATTCTGGACACTAATGATTATTTCACTATACCAAAAATAATTGTAGCATGAGATACTCTCCAGGAGGTAAGGGGCTTTGTTTTTCATTATATCTGAAGAACATTTTTTATTATGAGAAAATTCAAACACATATAGAAGTTGAAATATAATGAAGCTTTGTATGCTCATCTTAAATAATTATTAACACATCATCATATTTGTTTTTATTTTTATTTTTTGGTTGAAGAATTTTAAAGCATATCGAGGGTGATTAAATACTTCAATACATTTATGCATCTTTTTTAAAATTATACTTTAAGTTCTGGGGTTAATGTGCAGATCATGCAGGTTTGTTACATAGGCATACACGTGCCATGGTGGTGGTTTGCTGCATCCATTGCCACGTCATCTATGTTAGGTATTTCTCCTAATGCTATCCCTCCCCAATTCCCCCACCCCCCTGCTATTCCTCACCTAGCCCCCCACTCCCCAGGGCCCAGTATGTGATGTTCCCCTCCCTGTGTCCATGTGTTCTCATTGTTCAACACCCACTTATGAATGAGAACATGCAGTGTTTGGTTCTTTGTTCTTGTGTCATTTTGCTGAGAATGATGGTTTCCAGTTTTATCCATGTCCCTGCAAAGGACATGAACTCATCCTTTTTATGGCTGCATAGTATTCCATGGTGTATATGTGCCACATTTTCTTTATCCAGTGTATCCTTGATGGACATTTGGGTTGGTTCCAAGTTTTTGCTATTGTAAACAGTGCCTCAATAAACATACGTGTGCATGTGTCTTTATAATAGAATGATTTATAATCCTTTGGGTATATACCCAGTAATTGGATTGTTGGGTCAAATGGTATTTCTATTTCTAGATCCTTGAGGAATCGACACACCATCTTTCACAATGGTTGAATTAATTTACACTTCCACCAACAGTGTAAAAGCATTCCTATTTCTCCACATCCTCTCCAGCCTCTGTTGTCTCCAGATTTTTTAAAGATTGCCATTCTAACTGACGTGAGGTGGTACCTCACTGTGGTTTTGATTTGCATTTCTCCAATGACCAGTGATGAGCTTTTTTTCATATGTTTGTTGGCTGCATAAATATCTTCTTTTGAAAGTGTCTGTTCATATCCTTTGCCCTCTTTTTGATGGGGTTGTTTTTTTCTTGTAAGTTTGTTTTAGTTCTTTGTAGATTCTGGATATTAGCCCTTTGTCAGGTGGGTAGCTTGCAAAATTTTTTCCCATTCTGTTGGTTGCTGGTTCACTCTATTGATAGTTCCTTTCGCTGTGTGGAAGCTCTTAAGTTTAATTAGATCCCATTTGTCTATTTTGGCTTTTGTTCCCATTGCTTTTGGTGTTTTAGTCATGAGGTCCTTGCCCATGCTTATGCCCTGAATGGTATTACCTATGTTTTTTTCTAGAGTTTTTATGGTGTTAGGCCTAATGTTTAAATCTTTAACCCATCTAGATTTAATTTTTGTATAAGGTGTATGGAAGGGATCCAGTTTCAGCTTTTTGCATATGGTTAGCCAGTTTTCCAAACACCGTTTATTAAATAGGGACTTCTTTCCCCATTGCTTGTTTTTGTCAGGTTTGTCAAAGATCGGATGGTTGTAGATGTGTGGCATTGCCTTCAGGGCCTCTGTTCTGTTCCATTGGTCTATATCTTTGTTTTGGTACCAGTATCTTGCTGTTTTTATTACTGCAGCCTTGTAATATAGTTTGAAGTCAGGTAGCATGATGCCTCCAGCTTTGTTTTTTTTTTTTGGCTTAGAATTGTCTTGGCTATGTGGGCTCTCTTTTGGTTTCACATGAAGTTTAAGGTGGTTTTTTTCCAGTTCTGTGAAGAAGGTCATTGGTAGCTTGATGGGGATAGCATTGAATCTATAAATTAGTTTGGGCAGTATGGCCATTTTCATGATATTCATCTTCCTACCATGAGCATGGAATGTTTTCCCTATCTGTTTGTGTCCTCTCTTATTTCCTTGATCAGTGGTTTGTGGTTCTCCTTGAAGAGGTCCTTCACATCCCTTGTTAGTTGTATACTTAGGTATTTTATTCTTTTTGTAGCAATTGTGAATGGGAGTTTGCTCGTGATTTGGCTTTCTGTCTGTTATTGGTGTATAGGCATGCTTGTGATTTTTGCAGATTGATTATGTATCCTGAGACTTTGCTGAAGTTGCTTATCAGCTTAAGGAAATTTTAGGCTGAGAGAATGAGGTTTTCTAAACATACAATCATGTCATCTGCAAACAGGGACAGTTTGACGTCCTCTCTTCCTATTTGAATACACTTTCTTTCTCTTGCCTGATGGCCCTAGCCAGAACTTCCAATACTATTTTGAATAGGAGTGGTGAGAGAGGGCATCCTCGTCTTGTGCCAGTTTTCAAAGGGAATGCTTCCAGTTTTTGCCCATTCAGTATTATGTTGGCCATTTGTCATAAATAGCTCTTATTATTTTGAGATACAATCCACCAATACCTAGTTTATTGAGAGTTTTTAGCATAAAGAGCTCTTGAATTTTGTCTAAGGCCTTCTCTGTATCTATTGAGATAATCATGTGGGTTTTGTCTTTGATTCTATTTATGTGATGGATTACATTTATAGATTTGCAGATGTTGAACCAGACTTGCATCCCTGGGGTGAAGCCAACTTGATCATGCTGTATTAGCTTTTGATGTGCTGTTGCAATCGATTTGCGAGCATTTTATTGAGGATTTTTGCATCTATGTTCATCATGGATATTGGCCTGAAATTTTCTTTTTCAGTTGTGTCTCTGCCAGGTTTTGGTATCAGTATGATGTTGGTCTCATAAAATGAGTTAGAGAGGATTCCCTCTTTTTGTATTGTTTGGAATAGTTTCAGAAGGAATGGTACCAGCTCCTCTTTGTACCTCTGGTAGAATTCGGCTGTGAACCCATCTGGTCCTGGACTGTTTTTGGTTGGTAGGCTATTAATTGCTGCCTCAACTTTAGACTTTGTTATTGGTCTATTCAGGGATTCAACTTCTTCCTGGTTTAGTCTTCAGAGGGTGTAAATGTCCAGGAATTTATCAATTTCTTCTAGATTTACTGGTTTATGTGTATAGAGGTGTTTGCAGTAATCTCTGATGTTAGTTTTTATTTCTGTGGGATCAGTGGTGATATCCCCTTTATCATTTTTTATTACATCTATTTGAATGTTCTCTCCTTTCTTATTTGTCTGGCTAGCAATCTATTTTGTAGATCTTTTCTAAAAACCAACTCCTGGATTTATTGATTTTTTTGAAAGATTTTTGTGTCTCTATCTCCTTCAGTTCTGCTTTGATCTTATTTCTTGATCTCAAGTTATTTCTTGCCTTCTGCTGGCTTTTGAGTTTGTTTGATCTTGCTCCTCTAGTTCTTTTAATCATGACATTAGGGTGTCAATTTTATATCTTTCCTCACTTCTCTGGTGGGCATTTATTGCTATAAATTTCCTTCAAGACACTGCTTTAAAAGTGTCCCAGAGATTCTGGCACACTGTGTCTTCATTCTCTTTGGTTTCAAAGAACATCTTTATTTCTGTCTTCATTTCATTATTTATCCAATTGTCATTCAGGAGCAGGTTGTTTAGTTTCCATGTAGTTGTGAACTTTTGAGTGAGTTTCTTAATCTTGAGTTCTAATTTGATTGCACTGTGGTCTGAGAGACTGTTATGATTTCCATTCTTTTGCATTTGTTGAGTATTTTGCTTCTAATTATCTGGTCAATTTTAGAGTAAGTGTTATGTGATGCTGTGGTTTTGGAGTGGAGAGTTCTGTAGATGTCTATTAGGTCCACTTGGTCCAGATCTTAGTTCAAGTCCTGGATATCCTTGTTAATTTTCTGTCTCCTTGATCTGTCTAGTATTGACAGTGGGATGTTAAAGTCTCCACTATTATTGTGTGGAAGTCTATGTCTTTGTAGGTCATTAAGAACTTGCTTTATGGGTGCTCCTGTATTGGGTGCATAAATATTTAGGACCGTTAGCTCTTCTTGTTGCATTAATCCCTTTACCATTATGTAATGCCCTTGTCTCTTTTGATCTTTGTTGGTTTAAAGTCCATTTTATCAGAGACTAGGATTGCAATCTCTGCTTTTCTTCCTCTGTATTTGCTTAGTAAATCTTCCTTCATCCCTTTATTTTGAGCCTACGTGTGTCTTTGTACATGAGATGGGTTTCCTGAATACAGCATACCTATGGGTCTTGACTTTTTATCCAATTTGCCAGTCTGTATCTTTTGATTGGGATATTTAGCCCATTTACTTTTAAGGTTAATATTGTTATGTGTGAATTTGATCCTGCCATTTTGATGCTGGCTGGTTGTTTTGCTCTTTAGTTGATGCAGTTTCTTCATAGTGTTGATGGTCTTTACAGTTTGGTATGTTTTTGCAGTGGCTGGTACTGATTATTCCTTTCCATGTTTAGTGCTTCCCTCAGGAGCTCTTGTAAGGCAGGCCTGGTGGTGATGAAATCTCTCAGCAGTTGCTTGTCCATAAAATAATTTATTTCTCCTTTGCTTATGAAGCTTAGTTTGGCTGGACATGAAAATCTGGGTTGAAAGTTCTTTTCTTTTAGGATGTTGAATATTGGCCCCCATTCTCTTCTGGCTTTTAGGGTTTCTGCCAAGAAATCTGCTATGAATCTGAGAGGCTTCCCTTTGTGGATAACCCAACCTTTCTCTCTAGTTGCCCTTAGCAATTTTTCCTTCATTTCTTACCCTGGTGAATCTGATGATTATGTGCCCTGGGTTGCTTTTCTTGAGGAGTATCTCTGTGATGTTCTTTGTATTTCCTGTATTTGAATGTTAGCCTGCTTTGTGCTAGGTTGGGGAAGTTCTCCTGGATAATATCCCGAAGTGTTTTCCAGCTTGGATTCATTTTTCCCATCATCTTCAGGCACACTGATCAAGCGTAGGTTTGGTCTTTTCACATAATCCCATATTTCTTGGAGGCTTTGTTCATTTCTTTTCACTCTTTTTTCTCTGTTCCTGCCTTCTGGCTTTATTTCATTGAGTTGATCTTCAATATCTGATATCCTTTTTCTGTTTGATTGATTTGGCTATTGAAACTTGTGTATGCTACACAAAGTTCTCATGCTGTGTTTTTCAGCTCCATCATGTTTATATTCTTCTCTGTTCTGGTTATTCTTGTTAGCATTTTGTCTAACCTTTTTTCAAGGTTCTTCCTTTCCTTGCATTGAGTTAGAATATGCTCCTTTAGTTTGGAGAAGTTTGTTATTACCCATCTTCTGAAGCCTCCTTCTGTCAATTTGTCACACTCATTCTCCATTCTGTTTTGTTCCCTTGCCGGTGAGGGGTTGTGATCCCTTGGAGGAGGAGAGGAATTTTGGCTTTTGGCTATTTCAACCTTTTTGCACTGGTTTCTTCCCATATTCGTGGATTTATCTACTTTTGGTCTTTGAAGTTGGTCACTTTTGGGTGGGGTTTCTGAGTGGACATCCTTTCTGTTGATGTTGAAGCTGTTTCTTTCTGTTTGTTAGTTTTCCTTCTAATAGGCCCCTCTGCTGCAGGTCTGCTGGATTTTGCTGAAGGTTCACTCAAGACCCTGCTTGCCTGGGAATCACCTGCAGGGGCTGCAGCACAGCAAAGATTGCTGCCTGTTCCTTCCTCTGGCAGCTTTGTATTAAAACGGTACCTGCCAGATGTCAGCCAGAGCTCCGCTGTATAACATGTCTCCCAGTTATGATACACGGGGTGGTGGGGGGTCAGGGAGCCACTTGAGGAGGCAGCCTGTCCCTCTGTCCCTTAACAGAGCTCAAGCACTGTGATGGGTGATTCCTCACTCCCTTCAGGGCTGCTGGGCAGGGATGCTTAAGTCTACTGAAGCGGAACATAAACCCCCCTTTTCCCAGGTGCTCTGTCCCAGGAAGGTGGGGGCTTTGTAAGTCCCTGACGGGCTGCTGTCTTTTTTTCTTTGAGATGCCCTGCCCAGCAAGAAGGGAATCTACTTGACAGTCTGCCTGCAGAGGCCTCTCTGAGCTGTCATGCTGGATTCTGCCCACCTGTTGTGTAAACTTCCCTGTGGCTTTTGATTGTCCCAGGTCGAGCTCAGGCTGCTGTGTTGGCTGGGAGAGCTTCAAGCCAGTGGATTTTAGCTTGGCGTTGTAGGCACTGGAGGGAGTTTCCTGGTCTGCGGGTAGAGTAGACCATGGGAAAAGTACGGTATCCGAGCCAGAGTGCTGGAAGAGTCCCTAACGGCTTCCCTTGGCTGGGAGAGTGAGTTCTCCAGTCCTTTGTGCCTCCTGGGTGAGGCAATGCCCCACCCTGCTTTGGCTTACCCACCTTGGGCCATTCCCACTGTCTAACCAGTCCCAGTGAGATGAACCTGGTACCTCAGTTGGAAATGTGGAGATCACTCATCTTCTGGTACATTCTCGCTGGGAACTGCAGACTGGAGCTGTTCCTTTTCAGCCATGTTGGTGGAAGTCCCTCACATTTACACATCTTTAAAAATAGGGACATTTTCTTCAATCAATATACTATTGTAGAACCCAAAAATATTAGCAATATTTCTATAATATTATTTAACACCCAGTCCATACTTGAATTTCCCCAAAGTGTCCTTTTTAAAAACAATTGGTTTGAATCAGAGTGCAAATAAGGTACACACATTAGACTGCCATGCCTCTTGACTCCTTTTAGTCTATAAAAGTACTCTTACCGCCACCACTCCTTTTTAACACATGCCATAGAAATGTTGAAGACTGGGTCATTTGTCATGTAGAATACTTCTCATTCTGGATTTGTTTGGTTGCTTCCAAATGATGTCATTTAACCTATTCTTCTTTCCCTTATATTTCCCATGAATTGGAAGTTAGAGCTAGAGTCTTGATTAAGTTCAGATTCAACAATTTCAACAAGGATATTTCATAGATAGAGCTGAGTACTCCATATTACAACCTATCAGAAGTACATGTTGCTTTTTAGTTTTAGGGATGCTAAGAGTGACCATCTGGTACTTCTGTAATAAAGTTGCACCCCGCTCCTGCCATCACTCACTCATGCTTATTTCAAAGCAATGGTTTGTTACTTTGGCACAGTTATTGTTATCCTTTCATCTAACTATTTTTAGTGACTATTAAAGGTTGCTTAAACAATTATTTTTTTAGGGATTGAAAACTGGTGATTTTCTAATGCAGTAGTTCTTGCTACATTTATTAGTTGAAATTCATCTACAGAGTTTTGTTTTCTACCTAAACTGGAACTATTTGGTGTTCCAAAATATAGTTGTTTTTTTTTTTAATAAGAAAGGCAAGATGAATTCTAAATTCATTCTCTTTAAAGAGATTTTCTTTTGTCTTTAAAAAAAGATTCATCATGGATTTTTATATATTCAGTATATTCCAACCAATCACAATCATTATTCATTTTGATGCTCAAATTGTTCCATCTCTGGCCAGTTGAAGACACTTTAAGCTGCTTTCTAAGAACTTTGAAGAGTCTCATTAAACTTTGATAGCTTTCTTACTTTCTGGAGCACAAAATGCTTCAAGCTCATCTTATATATTTCATTTCCCAGGCCTGGAATCAGCTTTTTCTTTTTCTTTTTCTTTTTTTTTTTACTTTAAGTTCTGGGATACTCTGTAGAATGTGCAAGTTTGATACATAGGTATATGTGTGCCATGGTGGTTTGCTGCACCTATCAACTTGTTACCTAGGTCTTAAGCCCCACGTGCATTAACTATTGTCCTGATACTCTCCCTCTCCCCATGCCCCCAGTAGGCCCTAGTGTGTGTTGTTCCTCTCCCTGTGTCCATGTGTTCTCATTGTTCAACTCCCACTTATGAGTGAGAACATGCAGTGTTTAGTTTACTGTTCCTGTGTTAGTCTGCAGAGGATGATGGCTTCCAGCTTCATCCATATCTGTCAAAAGGACATAATCTCATTTCTTTTTATGGCTGCATAGTGTTCCATATGTACCACATTTTCTTTATCCTGTCTATCATTGATGGGCATTTGGGTTGGTTCCATATCTTTGCTATTGTGAATAGTGCTACAATAAACATATGTGTGCATGTATCTTTATAACAGAATGATTTATATCCCTTTGATTTATGCCCAGTAATGGGATTGCTGGCTCAAATGGTATTTCTGGTTCTAGATCCATGAGGAATCACCACACTGTCTTCCACAATGGTTGAACTCATTTACATTCCCAACAGTGTAAAAGCATTCCTATTTCTTTACAGCCTCGCCAGCATCTGTTGCTTCTTGACTTTTTAATAATTGCTTTTCTGACTGATGTGAGATGGTATCTCATTGTGGTTTTGATTTGCATTTCTCTAATAATCAGTGATACTGAGCTTTTTCCACATTTGTTGGCTGCATAAATGTCTGTTCACATCCTATGCTCACTTTTTGATTGTGTTGTTTGTTTTTTTCTTGTAAACTTCTTTAAGTTCCTTGTAGATTCTGGATATTATCCCTTTCTCAGATGGGAGATTGCCAAAATATTCTCTCATTCTGTAGGTTGCCTGTCTGCTCTGATGATAGTTTCTTGTGCTATGCAGCTCTTTAGTTTAATTGAATCCCATTTGTCAATTTTAGCTTTTGTCATAATTGCGTTTGGTGATTTCATCATAAAGTCTTTGACAATGCCTATGTCCTGAAAGGTATTGCCTAGGTTTTCTTCTAGGATTTTTATGGTTTTGGGTTTTACATTTAAGTCTTTAATCCATCTTGAGTTAATTTTTGTATAAGGTGTAATAAAGGCATCCAGTTTCAGTTTTCTGCATATGGCTAGCTAGTTTTCCTGGCACCATTTATTAAACAGAAAATCCTTTCCCTGTTAGTTTTTGTCAGGTTTGTCAAAGAAAAGATGGTTATAGATGTGTAGTCTTATTTCTGAGGTCTCTTTTCTGTTCCCTTAGTCTATAGGTCTGTTTTGGTACCAATACCATGCTGTTTTGGTTACTGTAGCCTTGTAGGATAGTTTGAAGTGAGGTAGCATGATGCCTCCAGCTTTGTTCTTTTTTCTTAGAATTGTCTTAGCTATGTGAGCTCTGTTTTTGGTTCCATATGAATTTTGAAGTGGTTTTTTTCTAATTCTGTGAAGAATGTCAATTGTAGTTTCATGGGAATAGCATTGAATCTACAAATTGCTTTGGGCAATATGGCCATTTTCATGAAATTGATTCTTCCCATTCATGAGAATGAAATATTTTCCATTTATTTGTGTCCTCTCTTACTTCGTTGAGCAGTAGTTTGTAGTTCTCCTTGAAGAGGTCCTTCACTTTCCTTCTTAGCTATGGAATAAGCTTTTTCTCCAAGGAGTCCTGGTTCCTTTTAGTGGTATATAATATTTGAATCCCAATTCTGGTCAGTAAACATGCTCATTACTGGGCTGTTATTGTTTTCAAGCCTTTTTAGTAGACAAGAGCTAGGGAATCTGTATTAAAACACCCATAAGTTCATTTTGAAATTTCCAATTCCAATTTAATAGGGTTTTTAGTTAACTTAAAAAATTATACATCTGCTTCTTTCATTGTCAGTGAAAATATTAATTCCGAATAACAACACATTTTTAGTTTTATCTTCCATATATATAATGTATAAATTTAAATAGTTAAAAATAATAATACCAATATTACTACTAACAGATTACTAAATTAAGTTTAAGGTTTTTTTGCCCTTAGAAATAACACATTAAATAAATATGCCCCAAATACTTTGTTTTAAAGCCATTGGAGTTATTTCCTTTCTCTGTGTGGTAAATTATCTTTTCTAATGACTTAAACAACACAACTAATGAGTCCTCATTATACTTGAAAAAGCAAGGTTTTCATTCTAACAGACCTAGTTCCTCCGGGGTAGGGGTGCTAGAGATTAAAGTTGTGTTCTAAATTAATTAGTTGAAGCAACAAAAACCAGAGGAAAATCTGTTGTGTAAATACGTGATCACAGTGGATTTTATCTTGAAGAAACTTGTCAGGGAGTGAATAGCAGAGGCAGAATTTTTCTGGCAATGTGAATTATTGGGCTGCCTAGTTAATATTTGCTTCTGTAAATTTTTAAATGCGATCCCTCAAAAACCTATGGACAATGCCAGATTTCATATCACTTACTTGGTTTTCAGGTCATTTTTAGTATAAGCATATACTCAGCAGAGGGTTAAGAAAGAAGTCAGATTAGAACCAAAGAAGGTAGTTGCCTTTCACCATTGTTGAAAGTGGAGATGAAGAAATTCTGCTTCAACAGTGTTTCTTTTGAGTACAATTGGAGTAGTAGGAGTGAAAGAAAAGGCAGATTTGGGGAAAGGAGATGGAAAGAAGGGAAGAGGAACAGGAAGATAAAGATGATAATAGCTCTCCTCTCCTATATCAGACAGGGTGCTAGGCATTTTAATTAAACAACTTTCAGAATGCAACTTTCACATGATCTCTGTAGAATAAGCTGAAGGCTGTGTATATTAACACAATTTTAGCAAGAGATTTTAGCTTCTTTTTGGGTCTGGTATTGAGGGACTGTGTTAATGAAAATTGCCTGTGTTTCAAAGGCAGGAATTTCCTAGTGCCATACCTCCATCCATGACCCCATCTGGGGACTAGAGGGGTTTCAAATGTAAAGTTCTTTATCTAACTTTCCCGCATGTGGGTTAGGTAAAAATTCCAGGTGAACTTCCTTTGTTCAGAAAGCCTGCCAAAAGCCCTGGAAGGAGGGGCTCTGTTGTGGGCCCAAGCAATCAATCTGGGATCAGAGTCAAAGATCAGTCACTCCAGAGGAAGTTTGAAAGAACTCCTCTCATTGGACAGCAACATGAATGAGGAGGGAATAACTTCAGGATTAAAACTCCCCTGCTCCCTTACATATATGTATTTCCCTCTCTGGGATCCCTCCCACAACAGCATGGGAGCTGTCTCTCCCCATGGCAGCATGGGAGCTCTCTCCCTTTCTCCCTTTCTCCCTTTCTCTCTCTCTCTGTAATAAATCATCCTCTGTAAACTCTTTGCCTAATAAATCATTTTCTGCTAAACTCTTTGAGTCCGATATTTACTTAAATGGTAAGCCACTGCACCACCAGGGCCCTTTCCCCATTCCTGGGGCAAGTAAGCCCAGGGACCTGGGAACACCCGGTTACATCTTTGACGAGCATGGAGAGGGAGCTGAGCACCCATCATCCTGCCACCTAGTTACGGTATAATGCAGTGATCTGTTGATTAAAACATTTTCTTAGACTAAATATGTACTTTGGTTTGAAGTTGAGACCAAGTTTTTCACTCCATGTTTTTGTAGAGAAATAATTAGGAACACCAGTATTATCATCAGTTTCATTTTATTTTCTCAAGCCTGCTACCTAGGTTCTGGCACATAATAAGTGCTCAATAAATGTTTGTTGAGTGATTAAATCACTCGATTATTTTTCATTCCTTCCAATCCTAGATAGAATGGAGAACTAAAAATATATTATGAACATTTATACAGGCAAACAATTTGTATAAGGAAATAGAGTGAATGGAAATGCCATAAACGTTGAAATAAGCCTAAACACTCTACTATAGTAAAAAGAAAAATCAGGAAAATACGTGGATAATATCATAAGGTTTTAGTGCTAAAAGCTGCTTTAGAAATCATCCAAAACTTCACTTTGTAGATGAGGAACATGAGGATCAGACATGGTTGTGACTTGTGCAGAGCCACACTCCTGGTTAGGGGAGTCAGCTGATCCTGGTATTCTAATTCCTTCCTCCAGGTGCACACCCTACCCTTACATCGCACCCAATGCTCAACAAAGAGAGTAGGACTTGACTTCCATGTTCATTGAATCCCAGGCAATTACTTCAAGAACCCTGAAAAAAATCATTTTGGGACATTTCCTGAGATAAGAATGAAGCCCATAATGCAATTCAGAAAACAAACAAGGGAGCTTAGCAGATCACATAAGCCTGTTTACACTGAGAACCAGATAGAGAATAGTTTCTCAAGAGACAGCTAGAGGCTTCAATATTAGGGACGTTTCTGTAGTGATGACATAAAACTATTGGGATGTCTGGGAGAGAGTGAGTCTTCCATCCCACTGAGAGGTTGGATAGACTGATTGGTTCTGTTTTCAATTCTCCTCATTTTCATTATCTGTGTTTGGGATGTACAATCACAATCGTAATGGTTTCTTTTTGGGGGAAGGGTGGAGGGCAAAACTAATGATGTCACTAGAGGAGGCACACAGAGAGTATTTACCATCCTGGAGATCAGTCAACTGAAAATTTTGCTAGCACATCAGTCCTAGGGTGATGAGCTCAGTGGGAGCTGAGAGTAGCAATGAGTTGTGCCAGCTACCCACTGAGGGTGACAGTTTAAAAACAATAGACTGAAAAATGTTGTAAATTTGAAAAACAATGAACTGCCTGGTGTCAGGGTTTAGAGATTGATGGGACTGGTGCCTGGAAAGCCAGATAGAAGGAGTGTAGAAATTCACACCATTTTAACATTCAAAATGTTCCTTGAAGTGATTCATTAAAAGCCATATAGATATAAATGCATATCTATGTATATAGATTTATATGCATTTATACACTACACACATGCACATTATTTATATTGTTCTCTCTGTTTAAAATGCTCAGGAGTTGAAACTTGTTTGGAAATGTTCAGTCAAGCAAAATGTTTCCTTTTGCAATATGCAGTTCATCTTGGTAGCTCATGCTGCCTTTAACTTTCTTTTCCCTTTCTCCCTGTATAATTAAAGGTGAAGGGCAAGCAGGAGAGAGAGTTTTTACTTATGCTGGTGCTCTCCCAGCAGTGCTGCGCATGTGGCCATATAGGCTCTGCATTGCACAACATATAGATTATGATGTGAATGGCACCTTCCAAAGTGATGTCAGTCCAGTGCTGTAGCCAGATGGGAATTGGGGGGTTGAAAGTGTGTTAGTTAACTATTGCTACTTGATATCCCAAAACTTTGTGGTTTAAAATAATAATCGTTCATTATATCTCATGAGTTAAAGGCTCAGCTGGGAGGTTCTGCAGACGGACTCTGTTGTGCATCTCTGTGGTCAGCTGGTGAATAGGCTGGTGGCAGTGGGTCTAGGATGACCTTGACAGAAGTAGTTCATTTGTCCTTCATGTCTTTTTCACATCCTCAAACAGGCTAGCTAAGGCTGATTCTCATGGTAGTGGTAGTTAACGTGCAAGTGTTTTTTTCACTTTTTCATCTCTGGGATATGGTTTGGATGTTTATCCCCTCTAAATCTCATGTTGAAATGTGATTTCCAGTGTTGAAGGAGGGGCCTGGTGGGAGGTGATTGGATCATGGGGGCAGATCCCTCGTGAATCTCTTAGCACCATCTCTGTGGTGATGAGTGAGTTCTTGCTCAGTTAGTTCATGTGAGATCTGGTTGTTTAAAAGTATGTGGCAACTTTTGCCCTCTCTCTCTTGCTCCCACTTTTGCCATGTGACATGCTGGCTCCTTGTTGCCTTCCATCATGGTTGTAAGCTTCCCGAGGCTTCACTAGAAGCAGATGCTAGCACCATGCTTTCTGTAAGGTCTGTAGAACCATGAGCCAATTAAACTTCTTTTGAAAATAAATTATCCAACCTCAGGTAGTTTTTCATAGCAATGCAAGGACATCCTAACACACTCTGCTTTGTCAAGTGTGCTAATTTTTCATTGGCCAAAACAAATCACATGGTAAAGTCCAAATTCATGTGGGAAGGTAGTATCAAAGGGAGTGGATATAGGGAGATATTGAAAAATTGAGACTTTTAATGTAACCATTCTAATGCAGAGGGTGAGTTAGCATACAAAAGGCTTAACAAGATGATCATGAATGTTGCTCTGGTTTGCATGTCCCCTCCAAAACTCATTTTGAAATTTAATTGTCATTGTGATGGTATCAAGAGGTAGGACCTTTAAGAAGTCATTATGTTTTGAGGGTGAAACTGTTGTCATGAGAATAGATTAGTATTGCTGGAGTGGGAACCTGATAAAAGGATCAGGTTCAGCTCCCTTTTTCTTTCTGTGTCATGCACTCTCACCCACTTTTGCCATGTGATGCCTTCTGCCATGGATAACACAACAAGAAGACCCTCAACAGATTCAGCCCCTTGATTTTGGGCTCCTCAGCCTCCAGAACCATGAGTCAAATAAACTTATTTTTTTATTAATTTCACAGCCTGTGGTATTCTGTTATAGCAGCAGAAAACAGACTAAGACAAATATTGATAGTCATTATTATTCAAATCAGTACTATTTTTCTTTGAAGTCTGTATTTATTCATTTATTCATCCATCCAGCTTTTATTAGGGGTACCACATTTAGGCACTATTTTAGAGACTAAGACAAACTGTGCTAAAATGGCTACCTGGTGAAATAGGCTTTTCTTTGAGCCCCACATCTTCTATTTCTTCTTCTCTCATTCCAGACACGAAGGGGGTCCTTTGTAAAATGGAATATCAAAAGCTTGCTGTATGAAGCAGTTCATGTTAACTGGAGCAAGATTGAAAAGTCCTGAACCTTGCTGACAAGAAACATTGCCTCTCCTGTGAGGAGCTGGGACTCAGAAACAGGCAAAGGAAGCAGAAAGAGGCCAAGGAGATAAGGGAAGAGGAGAGAAGAGGGGAGAACGGAGGAAGTCCACAGAGAAAGAGAAACAGAAAGAGAAATAGAAAGGGAGAGAGAGAATTTAGATGCTGTCTGAGGTGAACTGAATGAACTGAAGGGTGACAGCAAAGACGTTTTGTATCTCCCTCTGGGTTTTGTGTGTTTCGATAACTGGCTAATACTTTTTTGTAATGGCTTGTCCTAATGCTGTCTCCCAGATACTGTGGGGATTAGTAAAGCATTTCATTATGTGGAAATATGGAAGAAGAATAATCACTTATCCTGCTCTAATCTTGCCCTCAGGACCACCCAATCCTCTCTTTATCCTTGTCATGTGCCAGTCACCCTTGCCTACTTTTTGGCTTCAGGAGCTTCCCCACTAACCTGGACTTCGTCATTTAAAATTTGCATTTTGTAGAATTCTAGAATTCTCATCTTTTTTATCTTGATTCCTCAGCAACATTTCCACATTCTAGCTCCCAGCATATTGCCTTGATTCTAACTTCATCCATTCATGGAACATTTAGAGAGCTCCACTGCTCATGCCTGACAGTATAGCTACAAACAATACTGTGAAGATAATAATTGAATATTTACTATGTGTAAGACCCTACTGTAGCACATTTACTTGTGTCAACTTTGTTTCACAACAATACTATTATTATCCTCATTTTACAGGTGAGGAAATGGAAGCACAGAGAGATCAAATCACTTGCTTGAAATAACAGAACTGGTGATAGAACTGGGATTTGAATCCAAGTGGGTAGGCGTAACTACACTGGATAAATAAGGCTCATTTCTGCCCTCAGGGAGTGATGGTACCTTCATTTTCTTCTTTTGTTACTGTAACCGCTTACTGCTTCAAACATTTTTTGGCTTCATCCATTCTTAAGAAAATTTCCTTGACTTTTCAAAGTTAACTGTTTTTCTATGGTATTTTAATTCCTCTTTTTATTGGTTTCCATCCTCTTGTCCTCACATCCTCTGAGACAATGCTCTGTTGATTACCTTGTCTTTGACTTTGATCTTCTACTGCCTCATCTTTGCTAGCTCCTTTCCCTCAATGAAAAACAGGCTGAACATTAAAAAACCCAACTATCCTCTAACTTGTACTTCCATGAAGCACAAAATTAAAAAACGTGGATCTTTAATAATCCACCTGTTGGTGGGCTCTTCTCTCGTGGTGTCCCTGAAACCATGCCTTTCCCTTCATGGCCATCTTTCACTTCTCTGAATATGCTCTTCTGTTTCTCTCAGTGCTTTTCTGTCCCTACAACTGAACTTTCCCCCTTTTCCTCTTGTTCATACATGGACATTGCCCAGTGTTCTGTCCTATAGGCTTGTCTCTAATCTTTTTACCTTCATCATACATGGGCATTGTTCTGTCCTGTAGACTTGTCTCTAATCTTTTTACCTTCTTTCTCAGTCATAGGGTGGCCATACAACTTATTGCCCTAACTGGGACACTGTTGTCTGGGACAAATGCCAAACTGGATGGAATGCGAGGACAACTGGAGTAAACCAGGACTGCCATGCTTCCCAAATCTGCCTCAGTTCCACATTTCCAATCCTTTGCTGGTGGTTTCTACTTGTGAGTTCAGGGCTTTGAGTTTCAGATATCCTAACTTAGAATCTTTTATTTTTCTTTTCTAATCAATAATTCCTGAATTACCTGCTTATGAGGGAGCTGCCATCCTGCAGTGCCCTGAGATGTGACAGGCTGGATCATTCTGAATGTTTCTTACACACTGTCCATGGCATCAGAATTCAGGTCTATTGATCTGGCTGTTATAATGTTTCACTTCATTCATTCTTTTTAATTTTCAGTGCTGCTATTTAGTTCAGGCCTTTATCACTTCAAGCCAGGATTACTATGGTAGTCTGATCTGAACCAACTTTTTATTTGTATCTACCCCTACTTGTTCTAGAACTCTACATATATCTGACATAGACCCTTTCCTGTCTCCTGTCCTGCATGGATTAGTTTGGCTTTTAATTGATTGAATATGATGTGTTTTTATATGAATGTCTTTGAGTGTGTCCTACTTGAAGTTCATTGAGCTTCTTGGACGTGATTAATGTATTTTTCACCAAATTTGGAAAAATTTTGGTCATTATTTCTTCAAATATTCATTTTTTTTCTTGTATTCTTCTGATATTCTCATTATGAGTATGTGGATATATTTGATGGTATTCTGTAGGTCTCTGAGGCTTGTTATGTTTTTATTGTGTTTCATTTCTCTTCCTCAGACTAGAAAATTTCAATTGACCTGTCTTTGAGTTCACAGATTCTTTATTCTGCCAGCTCAAATTTGCTATTAAGCCCCTCTAGTGAATTTTTCACTTTAGTTTTTGTACATTTTTTTTTTTAAACTTTTCTTTTAGGTTCAGGGGTGCATGTGTAGGTTTGCTTTGTAGGTAAACTCATGTCATGGGTGTTTGTTGTACAGATTATTTTATCAACCAGGTACTCAGACTAGTATCCAATCATTATTCTTTTTTGGATCCTCTCTCCTCCACCCTCAGCCCTCAAGTAGGCCTCAGTGTCTGTCCATGAGTTCTTATCATTTAGCTCTCACTTATAAGTGAGAACATGCAGTATTTGGTTTTCTGCTTCTGCATTAGTTTGCTAAAGTTTCCTCCAGCTCCATCGACGTTCCTACAAAAGACATGACCTCTTTCTTTCTTTATGACTGCATAGTATTTCATGGTGTATATGTATCACATTTTCTTTATCCAGTTTGCTATTGATGGGCATTTAGGTTGATTCCATGTCTTTGCTATTGTGAATAGTGCTGCAGTGAACATTCACTGCATGTGTCTTGATGGTAGAACGATTTATATTCCTTTGAGTATATACCCAGTAATGGGATTCCTGGGTCAAATAGTTCTGTTTTTTGCTCTTTGAGGAATTTCTACTCACTTTCCACAATGGTCAAACTGATTTACACTCCCACCAACAGTGTATAAGTTGGCCAGTTATTCAATATGGCCATTTTAATGATATTGATTCTTCTTATCCATGAGCATGGAATGTTTTTTCTGTTTGTTTGTGTCATCTCTGATTTCTTTGAGCAGTGTTTTGTAGTTCTCATTGTGGAGATCGTTCACCCTGGTTATCTGCATTCTTAGGTATTTTATTCTTTTTGTGGCAGTTGTGAATGATATTGCATTCCTGATTGGCTCTTGGCTTGCCCGTTGTTGGTATATAAGAATGCTAGTGATTTTTGTAGGTTGATTTTGTATCCTGAAACTTTACTGAAGTTGTTTATCAGCTGAAGGAGGTTTTGGACTGAGACTATGGGGTTTTTCTAGATATAGAATCATGTCATCAGCAAACAGAGATAGTTGGAGTTCCTCTCTTCCTATTTGGATGCTCTTTATTTCTTTCTCTTGCTTGATTGCTCTGGCCAGGACTTTCAATACTGTTGAATATTTGTGGTGAGAGAGAGCATCCTTGTCTTGTACTGGTTTTCAAGGGCAATGCTTGCAGCTTATGCCCATTCAGTATGATGTTGACTGTGGGTTTGTCTTAGATGGCTACTATTTATTATATATATTTATATTTTAAAATATATTTGTGTATATATTATATAAAATTATTATTCTATGTTATATATTTATTATATCCAGTTTATTGAGCGTTTTTAACATGAAGGGGTGTTGAATTTTATTGAAAGCTTTTTCTGCATCTATTGAGATAATCATGTGGTTTTTATCTTTAGTTCTGCTTGTGTGAGGAATCACATTTATTGATTTGTGTATATTGAACCAACCTTGCATCCTGGGGATGAAGTCTGCTTGATCATGGTGGATTAGCTTTGATGTGCTGCTAGATTCAATTTGCAAGTATTTTGTTGAAGATTTTTGCATTGAGGTTAATCAAGGATATTGCCCTGAAGTGTTTTTTTGTTCTTTCTTTGTGTGTCTGTGTGTGTGTGTGTGTGTGTGTGGTTTTGTCACTTCTGATTGTTTATTTGGATCCCCTCTTTTTTCTTCTTTATTAGTCTAACTAGTGACCTATATATTCCCTTATTTTTTGGAAAATACTAAGTCCTGGATTTGTTGATCTTTTGAATGGATTTTCATATCTCGATCTTCTTTAGCTCAGCTCTGTTTTGGTTATTTCTTGTCTTCTGCTAGCTTTGGGGTTCGTTTGCTCTTGTTTCTCTAGTTCTTTTAGTTTTGATGTTAGGTTGTTGTAAACTTGAGATTTTTCTAACTTTTTAATATAGGCATTTAGTCCTATAAATTTCCCTCTTAACACTGCCTCAGTTGTGTCCCAGAGATTCTGGTATGTCATATCTTTGTTCTCATTAGTTTCAAAGAACTTCTTGATTTTTGCCTTAATTTCATTATTTACCCAAAAGTCATCCAGGAGCAAGTTGTTTAATGTCCATGTAATCACATGGTTTTGAGTGATTTTTTTTTAGTCTCGATTTCTATTTTCATTGCACTGTTGGCCCAGTAATGTGTTTGATATGATTTTGGTTCTTTTGCATTGGCTGAGGATTATTTTATGTATGATTGTGTGGTTGATTTTAGAATGTGTGCCATGGGATGATGAGAAGAATGTATAGTCTGTAGTTTTTGGGTGGAGAGCTCTGTAGAGGTCTATCAGATCCATTTGGTCCAATGTTGAGTTCAGGTCCTAAATATCTTTGCTAATTTACTGCTTCAATGATCTTTCTAATACTGCCATTGAAGTGTTGAAGTCTCCCACTTTAAAGGGACATCTGATTTCCCAGGTTTTCTTTTTAAGTTTTCTATTCAGCTTTTTATTTGTCTGTTATTGTCACCTCTGGCAGTTATAATGCTAAACAATTGCCACTGATTATTTTTGATTGATGTTGCAAGGGGAAAGGCTATTTTTACTTCATGATCTCTGAGTCAGGTCAAATAAAGATAAGCCTTGGAAGTGGGGGTTTCCAGGGAAATTCTAGACAGGTCAAATAGTGGGATGTGACTTTTGGACAACCCCAAAATATTCTGTTCCTTCCAGTAGGTGCTCAGTGGCTGGTTTTCATCACTACTGTGACTGTGAGGCTGCTGGTTTTCAAGGCTATTGAAAAGCAGGGGTGGGAGGAATGAGGTATGGGTACATTAAAAAAAAACCCACAAAACTTGTTTTTATCAAGATTCAATCACTTTTCTTGAATAAACACTTATTGGATTGGTACAAACCTTTGACTAATTTCTAGAGTTCTTAGAAAGTTGATTTTGATAATTTTTCTAATATTCTCATTACTTTTATGGGAAGAGCAGATTTTTGGAGGTCCTTATTTCATCATTCTAAAACATAGAATCACTGTATGGAATACACTGACTTTCAGTTTATACCTAGCAAAATCCTATTCATTAATACTAAATTTCAAAACACTTCTCTCACCGTATAGCTTATTTCTATAGTACATTGCATATACCACTTACATCATTTTTCTTAGATGTAGCTGCTCATACAAATAACCTCCAGAAATCTGTATTCTGGACATCTATAGGGGCACGAAAGGATATGCATTTTACACAAGTTCTAGGGTATTTGGGGTGCTAGTGGCTCATGGACCAAATGTTAAGAAATGTTCATCTAAATGATATTCACAGTACTTACCAAATACTAAATTTATATTACCTATAGATCTATAGTTATTATTAATATGATTTTTGCATATCCCTGTTTTCCCTAATGGAATAATAACTCTTCATGGACAGAAGCAAGCCCTGTACACTCTGAAGCTCCAAGGGCTTCAATTATATGTTAATACGTAAAATAGAAATATAGTCATATTTGCTGAATAAATCAATCAATAAGAGCATTGTTGCTCCTCTACTCTAGAGCATTGAGCAAGTACATTCCCAATTATAAACTGCTGATTGGCCAAAAACAACTTTTGGAGTTTGAGAAACTGATTGGTAAATTGAAAATTGCCAGCAAGAAACTAACAAAGCATTTAATTTTGTAAAGATTTAAACTTAAAAGCATCACCTCAATTGTTTTCACGAAAAGTGCTAAGTAGTCAAACTCCAGAAAAATGTGTAAATTAAAAAACTTTCATCTTGAATGCTTTGAGAGAAAAGATAGAAAACATTAAACAGCAAAAATATGAGTACCTTGTGGTATTCATTTTTTACTCACTGGAAATGACGATTTTAGGTGAGTGAAATGTCAACAGTTTTGTCATCATTTGTCTTTTTAGTCTCAAAGACAATAATTTACAGACTTCCTCTGCCATATATCCATCTGGCATCTCATGTACAAAATAGGTATGGGTTGCCAGGACTGGTGAGTGTGGCTCAGACACAGACAGTGATGTTATCTCTGCTCTCAGATGGTCTCTGGTCCTGCTGGAGTGTGGAGTATTTCCTGGTTGTAGAGTATTTCCTTTTTGCCTGAGAAGCTGTGAAATTAAAAAAAAAACTTCTGGAAGAGAAAGGGTAGGATATTGGACCACATTGGCACCATTCCATTCTCTGCCAGAGAGAAATAGATTATTAAGCTGTGAGCTTAGCAATTCTTGAGTAGAATTCAATTAATTGGCTTCCTCAAATGAAAGGAGCTCATTAGAAATTGGGTAGGTGGTCACAGTTTCTCTCTCAATGTATTGTATAAATAGATCTTAGTTTTGGCTTATTTAAGATGATAGCAGTAAAAAAAAAATCATAACATTTCTTTTTTTTTTTTATTTTTGTTTTTCTGAGAGGGAGTCTTGCTCTGTTGCCCAGGCTGGAGTGCAGTGGCATGATATCAGCTCATTGCAAACTTCACCTCCCAGGTTCAAGTGATTCTCCTGCCCAGCCTCCCGAGTAGCTGGGATTACAGGTGCCTGCCACCACATTCAGCTAATTTTTGTATTTTTTTTAGTAGAGACAGGGTTTCACCATGTTGGCCAGGCTGGTCTTGAACTCCTGACCTCACACCTGAGGTCTGCCCTCCTCAGCCTCCCAAAGTGCTGGGATTATAGGCATGAGACACTCTGCCTGGCCAAAAAACCATAATATTTCTAAGTTGTGTTTATATTAAACATGTTTATTAGAAATAGGGAGTCTCAATTGTAGGATTCAGGAAGCAGAGGGTAACATCATGGGGAGTTTCTTTATTAATTAATTGATAAAAACTCTATTTAGATATAATTGGTATATAATAAACTGCATTATTTTAAAGTATATTGTTTGATAAGTCTTGACATATGTATATACCAAGGAAGCCATCACTAAAATCAGAATAATGACCATATTCCTATTATTCCAAGATAATGAATTGCCCTAGAATTGCCCCTGATCCTTTGTAATTTTTCCCAACTGTTTCTTTCTGCCCTTCCTCCCCAGGAAGCTACTGATCTGCATTCTGTTACTACAGATTAATTTGCATTTTCTAGAACTTTACAGAAATGGAATAATAGAGTGTGCACTCTTTTTTGGGGGGGGTCTGAATTTTTTCACTCAGAATAATTATTTTGAGATTCATTCATGTTATAGGATTTATCAATAGTTCATTCCTTTTTTTTCCCCTGAGTAGTTGTAGTAGTCAGGGTTCTCCAGATAACTTGGAGATTTATTATAAGGAATTGGCTCACAAGACTATGGAAGCTGACAAGTTTCAAAATTTGCAGTGAGTAAGCTGGAGACCCAGGAGAATTGATGGTCTAGTTCCAGTCCAAATGCTGGCTAACTTGAGACCTAACAAGAGCTGATGTCTCTGTTTGAGTCTGAAGGCAGGAAAAAAACTAACGTTCCAATTCAACTGGGCAGGAGGAGCTCTCCTTTACTTGCAGGAGGAGAGGATGATCCCTTTTGTTCTAGCCAGGCCTTCAACTGAGTGAATGAGGCCCATCCACATCAGGAAGGGAAATTTTCTTTACTTAGTTTACTAATTTGAATGTCAATCTCATTTAAAACACCCTAAAAGACACCTGCATAATAATGTTTAACAAAATATCTGGGCACCTCATGTGCAATCAAGGTGACACATAAAATGAACCATCATAAGTCTACTCATTGTTAACTTGGCACTTATATGCATTTTAAAATCATACTTAATCTCCAAATGCATACTATAACAAGGTCATAGTTACACCAAATATGATATGACTACCCTGTGTACAGTTGAAAATGCCCTAACTTTTCCCCAGAAGAGGAGATAGTCTTTGAGTGATGGTTACTCTTTCCCTGGTATCTCATAACTTAAATACTATGATATAAAATTAACCATACTTAAATACTATTGCATAAAGTCAATACATCTTATGTTACATGGTAAGAGAATAATAGACGGAGTAAAACAGAGGTATTTTATGCACACACGCACACACACACACACACATATTTGTAGCAAAATAAGGAGAAAAGACTCATGGCAATTTTAGTCCTATTTCTATTCTGAAGTCCATTTTGCTGACTCCACACGTACTCTCCATCCCTGCCACCATGGTGACTTTGTTTATGAGCTCATTGGGTGACGACAGGGGTGGATGGGGAAAGAAGTTGATTGCTATCCACAGAATGGGCCATTCTATCCACTTGATTATGAAAATTCTCCTCTGCTGAGGTCATGCTTGGGTGAGCATTCACATGGGTTACAAATATCTTTATATTTTTTGCCCATTCAGAAAGGTATATCCACATACCTCTTCCCTCAAATCTTTGTGATCAGTTTTCCAATCACATTTTTTCTAAGTCTCTGACCATCCAGCCAAATCATTGGCTGCAGCCCATGGGTTGGTATACAATTGCATATTAGTCCCTTTATTGTAAGTCCAAGCTTATAGTAATCCACTGTCATTCCAAGCAAAGTGCCCAACCAGGTGCACTGTTCAAAGTTCTGCCCACTGGGAGGATTTTCCTTCACTACCATTCTTCAGGGGTATCCCAGAAGGTGGCTGTAGTACTGTGGCTATCCACTTTTGAGTGGCGCCTGCATGTTGTGCAAAACAATCTGTAAGCCAGGACTTAGTCTTTTCTTTCTCTGTTAACTGATTGTTGGGAATCTCTTAGGTCGTAGGTGCAGGTGAGAGAGACAGGAGTGAGACCATAAGCATTTAGGTCACTTTTTCACGCAACATTTTTATGCCATTAGGGCTTGCTTGAGCCTGATCACTTATATGCCACTTCTATTTGATGACTGAGTGTTCCTATGCTTGCCAAGCTTTATAGCTTGGTAGGTCAGATAACACTCAGTTCATGATGGGCAGCTCAGGTCACATGGTATCTTGATGGCCCATGTCAAGTGTTCAGTCTCTACTCAGGCCCAGTAGCAGGCCAAGGGCTGTTTCTTAGGAGAGTTGTTATCTATGGATGATGGCAGAGTCTTGCTCTAAAATTCTAAAGACATGTTTTGTGATTCACCTATAGGGCCCTGCCAAAGGCTCCAAACAGCATCCCTATCTGCCACTGACTCTTCAAGCTCTGGATCTGCAGACCTTTTGCCTAAGTGTCACAGCAGCTGGCACAGCAGCCTAGATCTATTAATGTCTTTTCTTGTTCTGGGCCCTGCACAAGCATCTCTTTGGGTAATTTGACTAAATGGGCCAGAGAAACACACCCAAGTGAGGAATATGTTGCCTTCAAAATCCAAAGAGGCCCACTAGGTGTTCTTCCTCTTTCTTGGTTATAGGAGAGGCCACATGCAAGAATTCATCCTTTACCTTAGAAGGGATATCTTGTCATGCCCCACACCTCTGGGCTCCTATAGAAATGTGACTGAGAGAAAAGACCCATGAATTTTAGTTGTATTTATTTCCCACCTTACAACACACAAATGTCTTATCAATAAGTCTAGAGTAGTTGCTACTTATTGATCACTAGGTCCAATCAGCCTAATGTCATCAGTGTAACAGACTAGTGTGTTATCTTGTGGAAGAGAAAGTGATCAAGATCCTTGTGAAGTAAATTATGACATGGGGCTGAAGAATTGATATGCTCTTTAGGTAGAACAGTGAAGGTATATTGCTGGACTTGTCAGCTGAAAGCAAACTGCTTCTAGTAGGCTTTATGGACAAGAATGGAGAAAGGGCATTTGCAAGACCAGTAGCTACACATCAGGTACCAGGGGATGTGTTAATTTGCTCAAGCAATTAAACCACATCTGGTACAGCTGCTACAGTTAGTATCACCACCTGGTTGAGCTTGCAATAATCCACTGTCATTCTCAAGGGTCCATCTGTCTTCTATACAAGCCAAATAGGAAAGTTAAATGGGGATGTGGTGGGAAACACCACTCCTGCAATTTTCAAGTCCTTGTAGTGGCACTAACCTCTGAAATCCCTCTAGGAATGTAGTATAGTATAATTTACTTTCTAGGTAGATGCAGTTCTAATGGCTTCTACTTGGCTTTTCTCATCATAGTAGCACTCACTCTACAAGTCAAGAAATAAATGGGGATTCTGCCAGTGGCTTTGCCTATTTCAATTCCACATGTTGAAACTGGGGAAATAACCCCAGGATGGGTTCAAGGATCCACTGGACTTACTGTGAGATGGACCTGAGCTAGAACTCTATTGATCACCTGACCTCCACAAGCCTCTACTCTGACTGGTGGGCCACAGTAATATTTTAGGTCTCCTGGAATCAGTGTCAGTTCAGAGCCAGTGTCTAGTAGTCCCCAAAATGTCTGATTATTTCCTTCCCCCAAATGCACAATTACCCAGGTAAAGGATCCTAGGTTCCTTTGGGGATGGCTTGGAGAAAGATTAATAGAATAAATTTTTTGTAGTGTTCTCAGGTCCTTCTTCAAGGGGGCTTGGCCTTCTTTACATTCAAGGGGTTCTGGGTCTGTAAACTGGCTCAAGTCTGGAAATTGAGGGGCCCTGACACTCTGTTTTTGTTATTTGAATTAGACTTCTATTCACTTAGCTTAGAACTTTTCTGCTTATACAGATCAGCCAATTTAGTAGGTTTCCTATCTACTTCACTTCTGGGAACATGGTGATCAATTAGACAATGTCACAGTCTGTGTGAATCAGACTATTCTGATTGCTGCATCAACTCTGCTGTCCATTATGGTAACTACACTCACCTTGCCTTGGTGGTTGAGTCCTGCCACTTGGCCCCTGCCACCCCAGGATATAATTATGCTATGCATTTAGGTTTCCAGATTTAGCGATTCCAGTTCCCACTGTGAGTTCTGTCCTACAGAGAAGAGTAATCACAGAGATCTTCAAAGATGTTGGGCTTCTCTCATAAATTTGTTTCTCTCAGTAGTGGTGAAAGTCATGTCTTCTGGATCCTCTGAGTATGGCTGAGTATATCTTAAATGACAGTTCTATTGTAACATTCCAATCTATCTAAGCCTTGAATCCCTTCCTCTATGTTAAACCAAGGCATGGCCAGCATTTTTAATTTGCTCACTGTGGGACATCTTTTGATTCATATTTTAGCCATTGAACCAAAATGTTAGCTCCCTTTCTAGTCCTTAGAGGGTAACATTAAATGTAGAATATTTGCTTAGTGGGACCTTATCAATAAACTTGGCCTGATCTAACTTATGAAAGTTGTCATACTCAGAATGGATTCACAGATGTTAAAAAACAAAACAAAACAAAACAACTTTGACCAATAGAGTGGAGAAGTCCATGAAGAGAATGGTTCTCATGTTCAAATGCCCGATAATAAAAACTATCAAAAAGGATCAGCAAAAAGTGCAACCTTGCACAAAGGCTACCATAACATTACACAAAAAATACTTCTATGAGAACATATGTCCAGCTACTGCCTGCCCAACCTTGGGCTGATGTTACCCCTTGTTATTGATCCTTGTGACCAAGTATAATCATATCAAAACAACTGTGTAATCCTTATCAATTTTCCCTTAAAAACCTTTGTCAGAGACAATCCAAGATGGCCAAATAGGAACAGGTCTGGAGTGCAGTTCCCAGAAAGAACACAGAGGGTAAGTGATCACTGCATTTCCAAACAAGTTTTTACTGCCCACAGACCAGGAGATTCCTGGGAAGAAAAGCACCACAAGTCTCCAGCACGATTGTTTCAGCTGGTGCAGCGGGTGTCTGCAGAAAACCTCACACAAATCTGGGTGACCATTTCAACTGGCACCTGGAATGCCTGGGAGACAGAGTCGCCCATTCAACTGAAAAACAGAGGGCTGATACAGGGAGCCAGGTGATCTGTCTCAGCGGGTTCCACCCCCACAAACACCAGCAATCTGAAACGCTCTGGATTGAGAGTTTCACACCAAGCACAGCTGGACCCGGGGTGGTTCAGCTCTGTGGGGGAAAGGACATCCGCCATTACTGAGGCAGCCCACCACTACTGAGGCAGACAGCCATTATGGAGGCAGTTCTAACTATACCTCTATAAACAAAACAGCAAGAAAGTTCACACAGCAGCTTGGCAGAGCCCACAGCACCTCAGCAATGCCTCCGCTGGCAGACTGTGACTAGGCTACTTCTTTGCCAAGCAGGGCATCTCTGAAAAAAGGCAGCAGCATGTCAGGAATTTATAAATAAAGCCCCACCTTCCCAGGACAGAACACCTGGGCAAAAAGGCAGTTATGAGTTCAACTGCAGCAGACTTAAACATACCTGCCCAGCAGCTCTAAACAGAACAGTGGAGCTCACAGCTCAGCACTTGAGCTTCTGTAAGGGACAGACTGTCTCCTCAAGCAGCTTGGTGACCCCCATATATCCAAACAGACACCTCTTAAAGGAGAGCTCAGGCTGACATCTGGTGGGTATCCTACTGGGACAAAGATAACAGAAGAAGAAACTGGCAGCAATCCTTATTGTTCCGCAGCCACAGCAGGTGATCCCCAGGCAAGCAGGGTCTGGAGTGGACCTCAAGCAGTCCTACAGCAGAGGGGCCTGACTGTTAGAAGGAAAACTAAAAAACAGAAATAACTTCATCATCAACAAAAAGGATGTCAACTCTATGCACATAAACCAGTAAACCTGGAAGAAATGGATAAATTCCTGGACACTTGCACCCTCCCAAGCCTAAACCAGGAAAAAGTCAAAACCCTAAATACACCAATAACAAGGGCTGAAGTTGAAGCAGCAATTGATAGCCTACCAACCAAAAAAAGCCAAGGTCCAGATGGGTTCACAGCTGAATTCTACCAGACATACAAAGAGGAACTGGTACCACTCCTTCTGAAACTATTCCAAACAATCCAAAAAGAGGGAATCCTTCCCAAACCATTTGATGAGACCAACATCATCCTGATACCAAAACCTGGCAGAGACTCAACAAAAAAAGAAAACTTCAGGCCAGTATCCATGATGAACATAGATGCAAAAATCAAAATCTTCAATAAAATACTGGCAAACCGATTGCAACAGCTTATCCATCACGATCAAGTAGACTTCATCCCAGGAATGCAAGGCTGGGTCATCATACACAAGTCTATAACCGTAATCCACCACATAAACAGAACCAAAAACAAAAACCACATGATTATCTCAATAGATGCAGAGAAGGCCTTTGACAAAATTCAACAGCCCTTTATGCTAAAAACTCTCAATAAACTAGGTATTGATGGAACACATCTCAAAATAATAAAATGTATGTACGACAAACCCACAG